>JAGFMK010000007.1:0-198504 GCA_021030975.1 Lichenothelia convexa
GGGAGGAGGAGGAGGAGGAGGTATGGTGATGGTGGTGGTGGAGGGAAGGGGGCGGCGGTGGAAGGGGAACCGCTACCCGTGAAGGCATTGGTGTTGGATTCGTGTCCTGGGCGGTCGTCTTGGGCGAAGACGGTGAAGGCGTTGAGGCTGTCGCTGCCCTTTCGGAGTAAGCTTGCGAAACAGGTTCTTGGGCCGGTAGTTGTGTATATATTTCTCCTCTTCTTGTATTTAACGAGGATGCTGCTGAGGCAGGAGAATATCGGGGATGGAGCGAGGAGGGGTTTGTTGGACAAGGAGTTGATCAGGGAGGAGAGTAGGACGTATATCTACGGTGGTAAGGATGAGTTGGTCGATAGTATGGACGTGGAGAGTCATGCTAGGGAGGCGGTGAGGAGGGGATATGATGTTAGGTGGGAGAAGTTTGAGGAGGGGAAACATGTTGCGAATGTGAGGGTGGATGGGGAGAGATATTGGAGGATTGTTAGGGAGACGTGGGAGAGGGATTGATATCCAAGCTATCTGCAAGATGCTAGCAATTACATAGAATTATACACTTAGACTACAATTAGACTGATTTTCTTGTGGGATGATAGCACCTCAGTATCGCATCGTCCCGCTGTGTAATGTCTTAAATGCCTTGGTGATGCCTCTACCCTCATTGGGAACTTGTTCACCACCGGCTTGATATTGTGCAAGGCAGCGAACTCTAGCATCCTCCTATGTATGTATCTTGGCGCCACGATAGAGGCCCGCCACGGCGCACATTGCCATCTCCTCGCAAAATCAAGCACTGCTCGCAAACGCCCGCAGCAGCTATGCACCCCCTCACCTTTCTTGAGGTCTTTTACCGAGGGTCCTTCATCTTCGACCATGCCCGAGCCTTCGTGCCTAAGGGCCATGTCTTAGTTGTGATAGTGGGCGTTGGTGCCGCAGAGGCTGGGGGGCGTCCACGGATGAGGACTTGGTTTGCTTGGAGGGCAGGCTTAGTGGTTGTGATTGAGGATAGCGCCATCTTTTGAGCCTTCAGAAAGCTGAAGGTAATTTTCACATCTTCACAAGGATTCTGGGAGCAATGTGGTGAAAAGGGGGCAATGCTCGGTCCCATTGACACAATTTTTAGGTATTCTAATAGTTACAGTTGTTTCTTTACAATCACGCATATTTGGAGATGAAAGCGTTGGAGTGCACATCGCAACGTGACGTTATCTTTAGAACTTTGACTTGTTGACTCTGGGGTACTCCGGTACGTAGCCATCCGTACGAGGCCGGTATCGAGATTCCCTGCACATGCGCACAAAGACCAAGCTATTACCGAGCCTATGATGAACGTTCAGACACACAAATGGAGTAATTCATGTGAAGCTTCAATTGTTGCAGGCCTAATGATGAACATTTTGCGCCGCTGCTGTACATCAAGAAAGACCACGCCACTCTGCACGAAGAAGAGGTTTGGTCGACATTGACGGTAGGCTCGGCATGCCACCGACGCTGGCCGCAGATACTGGCATATGGTGTCCCAAAAATGGGAGGTGGCGGTTAGCAGCGGCTTGCTAACCATGCTGTTTTTTTCTCTCTAAAAGTTGTGTGCAATGGAACAGCTGGCTGTAACAGGGAATTCCTTCGTGCCGGAGAGGAGCCAAGAGAACGGCTGAGCCATATGCAAGCCAGGCAATGTTTGGCACCTCTCGAATGCTGATCAACTGGGCCACTCCTTCGCTTACGTTGTTAACCGCTTGCTACAGCGTAGTATTGATATAGATCATAAGCAAAGCTGATGCTACATGCAAATACCAGAGTACTCTGGTGCCCTCACCGGAGCTGGGTATAAAGCTACCGCTGGTTGTGGAAAGCAAAGAAACTCCGTGGTCCGCATTCGAAATGCTCATAATCCCCTTTTAGATGCCAATGCCGGCGCCCTCGACGCAAAGGAGATCCCGACTCCTTGCTGGTTGTGACGTGAACGCTCATATTAACTCCAGTTCCCCCAATCAAGTAAACTTTCCGTAATTCCACATATCAAATTCCGATGCAAGTCGTGACTGTCGTAAAACGCCGAGAGGGGGTCATGCTAGGTTGCTACCGCTGCACCGGCGGAACACTACTCCTTCCTCAATGCTCAACGGAGGAGCCATAGGTGGAGTTTGTAGGCTTGGACGAGAACCTCCTACTGAGCCTGTCCTTCACGTTGCGTAGCTTGGCGCTCGATGCACTGTCGGTGCTGGAGGTGCTATCCGTCGAACTGCCCGACCCAAATCTCGAAGCCCGTGGCTTCATCTCATTGACAAGGTTGCCAGCCCCTCCCCTTCCGATATGGTACACAGGAGCGGGGTTATCTTGCAGTCGCCGCTGTGCTTCGAGTTCCTCGTCGAAGCTGAACATGGCTCGTTCGCCGGAGCGACGAACGTTGCCGGCACCGCCTATGCCAGAGAAACTCCGGGCGCTGGACGGAGGAAGAAGGAGTTTGCCACGGGAGGGAGGGCCGGTGGCTTCGGAGCCTTTGGTGATGGTGGAGGGATCGACGCGGGCGTAGTTACCTGCGCCGCCGCGGCCGGAGCCGTAGAGGTTGGAGTGGGAGGAAGGGTGAGGTTCGATGAGGTGGAAGTGCGACGAAAATGGCATGCCTGGTGTGGAACGGAGTGTTGGATGGGGTGTGATGGAGGTGGTCACGTGCTATTGCGGATGGTTATTTCGTGAGAGGATATTTTGGACGAGATGTAGGCTAAGTTAGAAGGGAAAGTGCACGACTACATAGACGATATATAGAAATACCTGCCACACACAGGATATGGTCCAGAAAATTCTTTCGCCAAGGTCTCACAATCGACGATGCCGTTAACTGCATAGTGCTTGCAGTTAACGGCACAGCTCCAATTAAGCATGCCTGTCAGCTGCTCATTATTTTCGGTTCACGCGCCTTGGCGGAGAGCGGGCGACATGGAGGAGCAAAAGGCGCTTTCCAGTTAACGGCAATGAGCTTTGCAGTTAACGGCAAGAGGCGCCTCGCCCGTGTAGCGTCAGTGTGATCAGACTTTTCGGCATCGGGCGGTGTACCCGCAACAATGAAAATGCGTGGAACTCGAGGCGCACGCGAACGAGGTACTTTGGTACTTCATCATTGGAGTGAGGCTTGGCCCTCATAATTTGCCGCTAGAAGTCCACAAGTTACTAATAATACGGCAAAGTCCTCACACAATTGATTCTGCTCTTTGCGACACCTCTTTCGGCGGTGAATGGTCACCCGGTAATAGTTAAGGGAGCCCTTGGGCAGCAGCGAGGCCACGCCTCCACAGTAACCCATTATTAGTCTGAGACCAGCAACTTGTGAATAATAATGGCGCGGCCGAGGGTGTCATCTGATGGATCTGTCCTCCATCTAGAGCCGGTCCAGCGCCTAGTGCTAGACTAATTCCATGACGCTATCACAGTTTCCCCGCAATATGCGAATTTTGTGGGGTAATCAAAACGCTCCCGGGCGTGTAAAAAGGGTATTGTGAGGGTAATGGAAACTCCGCATTTGCTAGATCAGCATCACGATGCCAGAAAGGAACTGTGGCATATTGCAAGATTGTTGCTTGTATGTGCGGTATTTCCTGACACGCACACAAGTCACAGCATGCCGGTCCATGGTCAGGATTGTAGTACGCTCGAATCAACCAAACCCGACACGTTGCACGTTGCACGTTGTATGACAACTGGAAGGTGGTACCTGACCCATGCTACAAGATCCTGTAGAAAGCCCAGAAGGGCCATTGTCTCCGTCCAACGCATCACCCAGGGCACATCAAAGCATCACGTTGTTCTCCTCAGGCGTCTCACTCAACCGACCACCAGCCCACCGGCTCCACGGTTCACTCATCACTTAGTGCAAGTTATCCCTCAATTTGTCGTTCCATGCCTTAATTCGAAGTAGCGCTTGTCCCACATGGTGAGGTAAGAGGATAGAAGACGTTCAAGCAGTCGGAGGAGGACCCTCGGTGTCGTAGGGCAAGTCGATGCATCGATAGCCGGTTGAAGAGATACAGGAGGGCGATTGTCGAACTACGTCTCTCTAGCCTCTCCAAGGGATTGCCCAGTTTAATCTACGCTCTTCGATGCAGATCTGGAGTGACCTGCGAACTATGCAGATCCATGGAGAGCGACTCCATACCGTAAGCCGCCGTGCAAAAGCTACGAAAGCAGTGCCGCCTGCACAACTTCCACAAACTGGCGCCTATGCTGCATAGCGCATCGCTGGGTGGTGTTATGCTGATGGGTCTGGGTTGGAATACGCTCCGTTCGTTCTAAGCCCCTTAAAGGAGTCCAAAGGGTAATGGCTGTGCTCAGCTGAACTTTGTATGGATAATATCAGGGTTTTCGTGCCAGTCTTCACTGCTCACCCACATCTGCATGGATAAGTTTAGCACTGCCTCATTCTAGCTCCTCCGAATCGACTGACCTTTTTAAATGTACTCAAACCTGCCAAGATGCTACCACCCACCCATGTGCTATAGATCCTGTCCGGTGGAGCCAATATCCGAATGCGCATGTCCTTCACAGCCAGGCGTTGCACCTCATGCAGCAAGCGATCACCAAAGCCTTTGATCAGCGTTGAACCACCGGACAGGACTATGTTACCGAAAAGTGCTTTCCGGAGGTCCATATCGGTTCGTTTGATCGCGTCAACGACAATTTCGTGGACTCCCCGGTATTCCAGGCCGATAATCTCAGGATCGAATAGTATTTCTGGAGCTCTAAACCGCTCATGCCCAATCTGCGAGCAATCAGTCTCCACTGTCACAGAGGACCACCTGCTCCAGTCTGACCTTTAACTTCTGACCGTCTGGTAACGTATACTCCACAATCTTGCCCTCATTCCTAGCCGCGCCTGCTCTCCACTCTTTCTCTTCTTTCGCAGGGTCCAGCGCAACGTAGCTCGTTTTCTCCTTGATATTCCTGACCACCTCCTTTTCAGCACTCGTGTGAAACACATAGCCACTCTTCCTCAACAGGACCTGTAGTTGCTCGGTCACGTCTCTTCCTGCCACGTCTATCCTTCGGATACTACTCGGCACTGCAAAGCCCTCATAGACAGGCACCGCGTGTGATACACCATCACCGCAATCCAACACTACCCCCGTCGTTCGTCCTGACGCGTACAGTGAAAGAACGGCTTGAATGGAGGTGAATAACGCAGGGACGTTGAACGACTCGAACAAGATCTGGGCAGCAGTATCTCGATTGGCGCGTGGGTTCAATGGAGCTTCGGTAAGTAGGACTGGATGCTGCAGGAAGTATAGGCACCCATGTCAGACAATTGACCCAGATTGCGATCCCGTCCGCGTCGCGGTGTGAGTTACCTCTTCGCTCTCAGTTTTCAATCCTTCATTGTAGACGTAGTGCCATATCTTTTCCATGTCATCCCAATCTGTCACTATTCCATGCTCCAGCGGGTAGTTGATCTTCAACAATCCTCTTAGCTCAGTTGCCTTTTGCCCGATAAAGGTGTCCCCTTCAAGCGCTCCTGCCAATATCCGTGTGTGCTTCGTCCTCCCAACGAAGCTGGGAAAGTAGCATTGAGGGTATTCTTCACCTTGAAACCCAGCCCTAATCGTGCCACTGCCATTGTCGAGGACTACGGTTGCATTGAGAAGAGTGTCCGCCATGCTAGGGTTTTGGAGAGCGAAAGCTTTGTAGCCAGCGTGCTATCAGTCTCGTCATCATCGGTACGCGCTTGCTTTGTTTGTGAGACATATCATTATCGAGTTGCGGAGGTAAGCCATGCTAGGCAATGCCACTGTTTCCTGCGACTTTAGACACGCGGCTTAGGAGACGCGAATTGCAAGGGTTTAGCGGCACCAATAACGGCCCGTCAGAACCTCGGACGTTGCCGATCAATCACAGTTTACTTGACATCAGGCAAGGTAACATAAGTCGTGAGACATCTCATTGCTCGGGAGCTATCCTCGAAACATATTATACTGGAGGTCTTCTGAGTATATAGAATTCACTATTCGCCGGGCCAGCTAGCAATGCCGCACGTGGAGATATGGCTACTTAAGACTATATCAAGTTTATGATACGGGCGAGCTCCTGAGTAGTTAATGGTCCTTTCCAGTCCTACAGGAATTTTCCCAAGGTATTATCACGACTTATGTCACCTTGCCTGACATATGATGGAGTTCCAGCATCTTTTATCTAGTACCAGATAAAAATCTGCTATTATGGCGCGTAAACTCTAGTATGGTATAGCGTCCACGATTACATGGCGGAAATCTGCTGCAGCCGCCGGCAGTCCCCATCAAGGTCATTCCAAAAAGGGTGTTGAGGTGTAAGCATTGCCTAGAGGACCCTTTGCCTGTCTAGAACGCCGAGGATTCAAATAAGAATACAACGAAGCATTCATACCAAAACAAGAGCCGCTCTACCCCTGGCAATCTTTTTACGCTTCCATAACATAGAACGATCCTGTTACGTTCCCTCCACTGGCGGTATTCTCCGTCCCAAACATGACATATCGGTCCTGAATCGCAATGCCACCACGAAACAGCGTATCAAGCGGATAGTCCGCAATGATGCCACCTGTAGCCTTGTTCAAGGCGAGCAGTCCACCCTTTGTACCGTTGAAGCTGACAAAGTTTGTGGTCGAGCCTGACCAGCCGACCAAAACAACATCATTGGCTACGGATGGAGGCACAAATGAGACTGACTGCAGACCAGGAGCACTGAATGGCGACGGAATCTCCCATACCAGCGAACCATCGACAAGCCTTGCTGCACCGAACCCGGAATTGGTGATTGTCTCGTTCGACCCATAAGGTTGCCAAGATTCCAGGCCAGAGTTGACGGCCGTGAAGTAGACCTGGTGGTCATCCACAGCTACTCCCCACATCATTCCTCCAGTGATTCCTCCCGGACTCGTCGCTGTTGACCAGAACGGTGTGCCTGCTTGTGCGGATAGGGCATGGAGTATCCCGTTCTTCTGCCCAACGACGAGGGTGTCCTGGCCGTGAGGCGTTGAGCCCGCTGACCCTGGAACGAACGTCGGCGCCATGGCAAAGTCGGCATCAGGACCTGGGTTGTTCGGGCACAAGGTGTCGTTAGTTGCAGCGCCGGAGACGCTATCAGCGCCACAGGCATAGTGATACGCTTCGAGAGGACTAAGGTTGCGAGCCCAATTGACGAATCCTGTCTCGATATCGATTGCGACCACAGCTTCTTGGTACACATCTGACGGGATGCAGGGTGAGGGAACAAGGCCTTGCGCAATAACGGTGATGTTAGCGGTTTCGTCCAGGCATGCTTGATATTCATCCGGTATGGTGTAGGTATTTCCTGTCGCAACGAAGACCTGTGAATGATGGACATCAATCGCTGGTTGACTGCCCCACACCGCCGCTCCCGTCCAGCCTTGCCCGGCCGGCAACATGCTGACATTCCACTGGAGATGAAATTGCCCGTCGAAAGTGAACGCGGCCACGTTGCCGATGAAGCTGCAGCAGACATAGTCCGGAAGCACCGTGTTTACCGTCTCCTCAAAGCTGGACGCGCCGACAAAGATCCTGCCCGCGTAGAAGGTTGGACTTAACGTCGCTACGGCAAGTGGGTGTGGATTTATGTGCGCAGCGCCAAGCGTCTTACCATTACTACGATCAACGGCTACGAGTAAGGCACCAAGAAGTGTCGTGAAGTACAGGATGTTGCCATCAACCTGTGGACTTGAGCGGGAGACTAGAGCTGCTGCCGCTTCAACGTAAGCGACGTTTGGAGCGTATTGAGCGATGATGTCAGTGACGTTGATGTTCCACTGCTCTTTGCACGTAGTGTAATCGAGTGCGATGAAACGACCGCCCCAGGTAGGATAATAAACCATGTTATCAAAAACAGTTGGCGTCGCGCTGATTCCGACAGCATATTGCAACCGGCAATGCTCTGTGAGGTTTCTAGCTGTTGAGGACATCACTGCTGTATTCGCGGCAGCCCATCTATTGTTGTAAATGTTGCCACCCCATCCTGACCAGTTGGAATCTTGGGCTGGATATGATGAAGCGCTTGCACTAAACTCAGCAGAGGTGGATTGGGCAAAGGAAGCGGGAAAATATGTTGCGGCGAGCAGCAACAAGCTAACAACAGAAACCGAACACATTGCTAAAAATAGGAGATAATAGTGGATTGCAACTTGGAATCAAGAGGTTCGCATGCGGACGTGAAATGGAATCAGCCATGATTTATACAAGGCGTAATATTTTTACGACAACACAGCCCAGTCTCATAATTTAGCGGTGTGAAACCCGTATATACGTATGGTTTCCGCGCAGGAAGCGAGATCCATTGTCTCTAGCCGCAAGGCAGAGGGATTCCAAGCCTTGCGCACCCTTGAGAAGTCCTCGTAGGTCCATAGACGGTCATTCGCGAGACGTAGATTGTGTTGGTAAAACTACGAGCCCTGCCGCGACATCTTGGGCGGAGTCGCGAGGTCTTGGTATTGTCTTTGCACAGGGTTACCGTACGCGAGGCAGAACATGACTCACATCCCAGCCCGCGCGTATTAGTCTACCTCTTTTTGAAGGCGATCCTAGGTTTACATTTTCTATATGAACATCAGTGGTATAGATCAGATTTCTCCAAAAATAGTCTAGCCCTTTGAAACGCTTTAGTTCTACCTAGATCTTATATATATTAGTCGCGGGCTATTGAAAGCTAATGCATTTTTTCTCTTTAGACCAACTAACTTGATACATATGTCTGCGGAGAACGTGGTTTGGACCATATTAGTTAACATCGTCGGCGAACTTGATCAGGCACCACATAGAGCTTTTGGAGCAGTTGCCCCGAATTCTGCATTTAAAAATGAATTTAGATTACAACTCAACCGGATTATTCCGTATACGTCGTTGGTCAGGAGGAGTTGACTATACAGCATTTGCGCGCCCATCGACGCAGACGACTCTCTACAATGGTGCACAGGACAGGAGAGCCATTGTGAACCCTGGCCACTCCAGGTCGTGAGAACCTCGATTCCGAGGTAATGAAGGCATAGCCAGTAGCCCTGCCCAATATGTGCGGCACTCTCTTCAGAACACCATTACCCTGACAAAATGGTCAAGCCGACCCTAATTCGATGAGTTGATTCTCTCCTGCCTCATCCAGCCAAGTAAACGGAGGGGGATCATCCAAGTTGGCATCCACCGAGCATCTCGCTTTCAGAAGAGTCTCTAGAGTCCTCTCGATAAGTCTAGTCAATTGTTGTAAATACCAACGCGATACCTCGCCAATGCCCGTAAAACGACAAACGCCGAACCTATGCAACAACAACAATATGGTATAGTATTGAGCGGTCCAATGAGCCGCCGGACGGTATGTTTGATACGCATGTCTATTAAATATACAATAACAAATCTATCAGTGATCGTAACCGGCCCCCCGCTGCCAAGGGCTGGCGTTGTTCTGGGCTCGAAGACGCTGATTGTCAATGTTGAACGGGCCTCCCCTTCCCACTGGGGATGCGGCGTTCGACCGTGGTAGGTAATACGTGTTATTATATGGCACCGGCGACGCCGACCTATTGTCCTGGAATGTTGGTAGTCGATTGATCGGCGACCGGGGCGGTGTGTCAGTGTAAGAGTTCTGTAGATCGTTGGTGTAAGATGTAGGCATCCTCTCAAAGGTACCATCGTGCTTTGGTGGCTGAATCTGCCTCTCCATCGATGCTGAAGAGATAGAGTCGGAGTCGAAATCGGGACCCTTGTAAGGCATCTTCATGTCACCTCGAGCCGTAGCGCCAAGAGCGTCCAGTTCGGTGGTCAGTTGAGTTTGAGACTTAATAAAGGAGCCCCGGTCATCCCTCATGGGCTGATAGCGGGTATCAGGATTCTTTGAGACAATGGCGTAGATTGAAGAGATAAGGACCATAAGAAGCAGGACCAGGGCGAAAGCGGCGTTCATGACGAAAAATACGACACCAAGTACACCACTAACGAGGCCCTACAGAACATGTCAGTAAGTGCGTTTCCGCGCGATGATCAGACCACTTACGGGTTGACCAAATATGTCAGTGAAGATGAGCAAGAACACCGCGCTGACAAGATTGATGACCGTGATGGCGATGTTGAAGCCATTCGTCTTCTTGTCCATGTATGGCCTCATGACGCTTATTCCAATGAGTAGAGCGGCTTCAAGGATGACGAACGCGATAGCCTGGGTGGCGCCACTGCCTTGACCAAGGCCGACAAACATGCCTTTGGCCAAGATGTAGAGGAGAAGGGGAATGATGAAGTAGTAGGAAGTTGCTTTGAACTGGACATAGAGGAAACCCCACTTGTTCAGTGCAACTGGGTCGGAGTAGAGAATGTAACCTGGAGTCTTGTGCATTGCAATCGAGCGCCTGGCGATCCTGACGACTTTGAAGCATGCCCACGTAAGGATGAAGAGCATGGTAAAAATAGTAAAGACGGCAAGGACGACCTCAGCTGTCGAGTCTCGTTCCGTCAGCTCCCAGAAGCAGAGGACACACATTTGCGGGAAGCCGATGAGAACCTTTGATAGATTAGCTTAACGCCTATGACGGTCTGTACAGCGGAGACTTACAAGGCGGAAAAGAATTCCTTTGAGCACGGTTCGCCATCCATTTCGGAAGTCCGAAAATTTGTCGCTCTTCATGTGCCCAGATCGCGCCAGGAGTTCCAGTATGCCCTTGAAGGCAAGCACTAGAAGGATGACGAAGACGACGAAGATGACGAAAAAGGAGTAACCGGTCAAGAAGATGTTCGTGAGCTCAATCTTGGCGCGGAAACCCACTCTTTCAATGCCTCGAACTACAATCGTTTTCAACGTTTCAGCCTGGGTGTTGTCGTTGTTCGACCTCCTCAAGACTTCCATATAAGCGCGCTTAGCCAGCTTATGTAGGACTTCGACAGACCGCTTTTGAACCGCTACCGAGGTCGTAGATAGTTCGCTAAGAACGATAGATGGAGTTCCGCCTGTGGATCGTTGATACCATGTGCAGATGTCTTGTAAGAAGCCGACGCGAATGATGCCCATGCTCCACTGAAAATTCTGGGTCCAAGAAGCCACGATCGGTGGTAAGCTGACAGCTGTCATGCCAAAGAATGCTTGAGCCTGAAAAAAGCCGAAAAGCGACATTGCATTCGCCGCTACATGGGCGGCGGTATTTGAATGTCCTAATCCGGAGGTGATGGCGGAGGCCAGCAAAGCAAGGCCAGCGATGACGGCGCTTGCCCATGAGACACCCTTTTGATCCACAGTTTTGCCGTTCGACAACTCAGCCTCTACACACGCTAGCTGATTCGTCTGATTATCCCGCTGGAAGAGGCGTATTCTGACCTTGCCGTCAAGATCCGGTACGGTGTACATAATCCCTGGATGGTCCATAAGTCAGCGCTGTTCAATACGTCGACGACCTTGACCGGCCCCACTCCTCTTATTCTGGTCTAGAGCTTCGAAAACATACCCGGTAATCGTTTGATCACGTCCTCCGGTACATTGATGTTGGAGGGAATGTTGATCTGACCAGTGCTCATGGGGCAGAAACCACCCAGGCCCATTGTGCAAGGGTCCAACGATTCCTTTAGCGCCGGGTATCCATATACAAAAGCCTCAATCAGAACCGTAACGTTTCCCGCTATCGTCGATGAACCAATTATGTCGAATGCTAGAGTGTTGTTGTCGGGAGTAAAGAGGACGTTGAATAAGGACGCAGTAAAGCCCGAATTATCCTGGCATGAGTTGAGAGAGTTGGAGGAGATCATGCGCAGCCCGGAAGCAAGCGGCAAGAAGGTAGAGAGGGAGAGCAGTGCTGCAGCGCATGGCGACGACGTTCTCAAGAGTCGCATGTTGGAGGCCGTGCACTGGATATGTGATTGAGGGAGTCTGGTGGGAGGTGGTCGAGAAGTACCGCGACCGCCCGCGGATGCCGGCGCCTAGATCGGGGGGTCACCTCGCCTCAGGACCAGCGGATGGCAGCGATATATCTGTCGACTATGCACGGTGTCTGTGAGGGCAATAAGGATAAGTGACTATAGAGATGGTGATAATAACGATGGAAGTGGTGTGAGGTGACAGCAAGAAGTGAGGTACTGAGGTAGTTGGAAATCCGAAAAATGGGCGCGTGGCGGGTAGTTGAGCCCTGTAGATCTTGGGTACTTGTAGCCGGAGATGGATGACGTTGACGCGGACGTGCCAGGGTAGCGACTGCTCTGATCTTGTCGACGTTTTTGATACTCGTCAGTTGGAAATGTGTAAGCGACGGTGAAGCTATTGAAGCAGTGAATGAAAGGATTGTTGTCGATGAGAGAGACGAGGAATGTGAATCAGTGAATGTTCTGTCAAAAGGTCGCATCTCCGAAGCGCCACGGGCAGCTGCACTCTCGCAACTACAGTAAAAACTCGCCAGAACGAACTTCCGAATAACGAAATCCTGGATTCTACGAACGAATCATCAATCCCGTCTTTCTGTTGTATGTAAATTCGTTAAATCCTCTACACTAGGAATTTCGTTAGGTATCAGCTGGATTCGTTATAAATTACTATGTGGGCGTACTGTTTTTACCTTCGCCTTTGGCTATAACCGCCCCTAAGACCCAGGTTCAGACTCGGGCTGACCTCTTAGTCAGCAGACTTGATAAGGCTGAGCCTAAATTTAGTAGATCTAGTAAGCAGAGCGGAGATCACGTGCATTCTACATAACGAAGCCCCGGATGTAACGAACAGAGCTCACTGATTTGCCACTTCGTTCTGGCGAGTTTTACTGTAAGGCTTGTCAGGGGCACCCCGAATTACCTAAGATACCCTGTGAGGCGCAGCACATTATTCGCTTCCAGCCGATGCTACCTTCCTGGGTATATCACGAGCTGACGCAGCTTGGATATATCACTGTAACAATGAAGTCGCATCTCAAAGCTTTACGGACCAACTTATTTGATATGGATATATTTCGGGTCGCTGCACGTGCTGGAATCGGTTAGCCGCCTCTCTCTCACCCTCAACCTTACCCTTTTGCCTCCCTTAACCTCTTATCGTCCAGAGCGTGTTTTCCAGCGTTATGGAATCTGGTTTACTGAGCCCATGCACACAATGCTGCTGGCCTTCTAATTACTTGTTTGGGCAAGCAGCGATTCCATAACCCCCTCGATTCCAAAACACCCTCCGGCACGTTTACAGCTCTACCTATTATGGCGCTGATACGGCACCTGACAATGCTCAGAGCACGCTCATTGAAAGGTTGTTTGTAGAAAGCTTTTGCGCAAACAGTCCTCAGAACATTCGTCAAGACAGTCTCCTGATAATCTCTAGATACTTGTTAGTAAGGGTATTGTAGATACGTAAGGATTTTGCACAAGAGAATTCTTGAGGATTTGTCAAAAAGCTTCGTACCCGGAGAATGGTTTTCCCGCGTAAAACGTTTTGTGGGACCGTATCTGCGCGGAAAGGTATGCTAGCACGTGGCTAGGTATCGACATGGTCTCGCTGTGACTCTCCCAACCAGTGGAACGGTTGAACGATAACATGTGAAGATACCGTACATGTGCTCACCGCTTCTCAGCTGAAACATCCCCCCGGTGCCGGAATGCCGAAGGATTCTCCCTCACCCGTATAGGTAGCAACTGTACTACTAGAACCCCGGCGTAACACCAACGATTCGACTTCTTCAAGCCATGACTGCTGATCATCGACGATTTGAAGGGCACGAGGGCGCCCAACTCCTTACAAGGACGCCGCATGACTCAGGCCTACGACTCCTTCTTCTCCTCCATGCCTCTCAAACTCGAATTATTGCCCAAGCCCTAGGTAGCTCATAGCTCTCCGCTTCAATTGACATGCCAGCGGAAAGGCTATACCTCGCCGTCTCAAAAGCCACCTTTCCATCTTCCAATATTCAGTCGTCGGCACAAAAGCTTTCCTCCTGTCCGTCTCATCACTCGGATCCTGATCCTCCTCCTCGTTCGCCGCCGCGACTAGCCCTGTCCAAACGCCTATCTAGAGATGCAATGTCGTCTCCCCATCTCCATCCAAAGTCCCCCCCTTCCTCAGTCCTTGTCGGCCACCAGCCAAGCGCGGCTGCCTGATCCCATATGTTTGTATCACCGGTCCTCACCAAATCAGAGCAGTTGAGGAGCCCCAAATCCTGCTTGATGACTTCTCGACAGATTGTAAATTCGCCGTGCAGATGGAAAATGTTCTGGTCCATACAAGTCCCAGAGTCGGCAGCAGAGCAATGTGCTTGGACCAACGCGGGCCTCGGGAGTTCTGCGGCTGTGGACCCTCGGGATCCTTCAGTGGAGTCGCTGAATCATTTGATTCCAAACGCTAAGAATAGCACAGAGAAGTAACCCACTGCTTACTATCAGCAATCCTTAAGGATCTATCAGTTTCCTAGATAGGGTCTTGAAGCGGTTGGGACCGTTACCTTGCCGTCTACCTTAACAAATGGCCACGCAAGCGAAAACTCGCCGAAGGAAAATGTTGCTTGGAAAGCATTATCAGCACTTGAGAACGCGGTAGTCGTATATATCATTGTTTGTGCACTTTTACTGGTACTCTGTATGTACCGAACGATGCATTCTTTAGAAAGCTCGAGTAGTTCTCTGGTCTCAGACAAGAACCGTCTAGAAATTATCAATTTGGTAAGGAATGAGTTGTGGAGCCACGACCTAATGCTAACGAACAAAGCTCTGCATCGATTTTCGACATCAGCTTCTGGATGTTCTCTCAAGCTCGTGCTCGTGTCAAAGTAACTTTACCGAAGCAAAGAAGCTAGCCGAAGAAAAACTCCGCGATATCTTAGATCACACGTCATCGCTTTCCAGGTCAAATGATGCTCCAAGTCCTAGCATGTTCTCTTGGGGCACGCCAGAGAAGGCACAGACTGTTTCGCCGCGGAGCACCAATACCATCTTCCAAGAGATGATGACGGATTGCTCGTCATATACCCCCTCAATTTTCGCTTGTGCGAATCGTAACCTATCGCCAGAGTTTGGCAACTTTGATTATACGATAATGGAACATGCAGGACTTTCCATGCTGCCTGCTTCTGCCGAGGACGAGAGACTACGGGTTGCTCAACATTGTGTCGTGTTCCCCGAAGATCTATCTTGGCAAGGTGGAGGAGAACAAAACTTCACTGCAAGGTATGAGGGGACCTCCAGTGAAATGGGAGACCTATCGTCAACAGCGTGGGTACATTATACCACAAATGACTCACCAAGTGTTGATCCTTACGGGGTTCCTGATCGTGAAGGGACCTCCAGTGAAATGCGGGAACACACTCTGTCGTCGACAGCATGGGTACATGATACCACAAATCATAGTGTTGATCCTCACAGAGTTCCTAATCGTGAGGGGGCCTCCAGTGCATTGGGAGAACACGCTCTGTCGTCGACAGCGTGGGTACATCATACCACAAATCACTTACCAGATCCTCACACAGTTCGTGATCGTGAGGGGACCTCCAGTCAAATGGGAGAAGACGCTCTGTCGTCAACAGCGTATCGTACCACAAATCACTTACCTAGTGTTGACGCTCACAGAGTTCCTGATCGTGAGAGGACCTCCAGTGAAATGGGAGAACACGCTCTGTCGTCGACAGCTTGGGTACATCAATACTTACCTAGTGTTGATCCTCAAAACAGAGTTCCTGATCGTGAGGGGACCTCCAGTGGAATGGAAGAACACGCTCTATCGTCGACAGCGTGGGTACATCATACCACAAATCACTTACCTAGTGTTGATCCTCACAACAGAGTTCCTGATCGCGAGGGGACCCCCAGTGGACTAGAGGTGCTGGCTGCGTTCAATAGTCAGCTGGGAGACGGCAAACGGCAAACATCCTTGTTACTAACCCGTCTGTTTTATGCTATTGGGAGCCCTGATGCCTTGCGGCAGCTCCGGCTTGCCTTAGATCTCGCTCGAAACAACTCTCTCCCGCCTATGAGCCATGCTAGCAACGATCTAGCCACCACAGTGCACGCGTTGGACCAGCTCGATTCCATGACGACCTTATCACACATCCTTCGACGCTATTACCTTGTACGCTTGCTTCAACACCGCTCCAGACTGGAGCAAGACCACAAAGTTGCCAAACTGGCATGGAGAGGATCGAAAAGGATACTGAAGTACGACTGCGCAAGGATAGACCTTATGAAAAGAGGTGGAAAAGCTGCCCTAGCTTTTGATGAGAAGCTGAGTAAGACTCGTCCCACGTATCGATCGCAGAGCCAGGCTCTGAGTGGCTTGATGCAAATGCTATATCCTGGTCTCAAGCCTGCCCCTGAAGGCAGTCGGTCAAGCAATGATTGTGGCTACAGCAGAAGATTGGCCAAGCTGAAGAATCGGTTATCCTGCGCGCGTAACTGGTATCAGTTTGAGCAGAAGTTCCCGGGGGGAATCCTTGCCTTGATTCCCTGCGCTGGTAGATTCTCCATAAGCATCGACCAGTGAGTCAGTGATCACGAATCGCGAAAACGCATACTGACCTTCGCAGGGTTGAAAAGCTTCCCGGCAATATCATGAGGGTATTTTTGGATTACCTGCAAGAACATCGTGGCTCTTTCCTGCACAAAATGAGTCATACCCTCTCGGCAAGTTTGTTCGATGTGTTGACCAGAAACGATGTTACACAAGTATTCAAGTTCGAGCAATTTGAGGAAGACTTATTGGGTGACGGCCTATACGACACTGACGAGTTGCTCGAAGTCTGTACGATGGTATCAGAGGCGACTGGCTATTTGACGCCCGACCTTAGCAGTTCACATATCACACCGCAGTCGTCGGAGTCGGGTCAATGAGCTGCTTTCGTGATAATCTTATGAAGGGCCTCAGAGCTCACCATACCCAGGCCATAGGTAGGCAAGGCAGGGCATTCTTGAACACTACTTACTTCGATGCCGGGAGGTTGAATGTTGTTAGGCGGGCGCACCCCCCGGCAGAATTCTGCTGGTCTTACAACAATTAACACCTCCGCATCGAAGTAGATCACGAGCAGTTGGCGCTCCAGGTGCCGAGCTCAAACATCGCCGACAGACCGTTCTGACCATGGAATTGATGGTCAGCCGGGCGGTCCCACTACATTAAATGGAGTATATACCCACATGTAGTGTGAACAACATTTCTAAGAGAGTAGCGAACACTGATAGTTTAGTGCTGTCTTCCGAGATTCTGAAGATTAACAAGTTCAGAATATCTCCCCCCCTTCTGCATTAGCTCCGTATGATTACCACTCTCCACAATAACACCCTGATCAAAAACATAAATAACATCCGCCTTTTGAATTGTACTCAGTCGATGTGCAACCACAATTGTGGTTCTACCCTTGGCGGCTTTGTCGAGGGCTGCTTGCACCACGTGTTCCGACTCTGAATCTAAAGCACTAGTCGCCTCATCCAGGAGCAGAATCCTTGGATCCCGGAGCAAGGCGCGTGCGATGGCGATACGTTGCTTCTGACCGCCAGATAATAAAGAACCCTTAGAACCCACAACAGAATTAAACCCGTCGGGTAAAGACATGATGAAATCGAAGATATTTGCTTCACGGCACGCAAACTCGATTTCGGAATCGGGTACGTCTATGTCTTCGCGATCTGTGCCAAGGAGAACGTTTTCGCGGATTGTGCCTTGATACAATGTCGGTTCCTGGGATACGAGTGCGATAAAGGAGCGGTAATCGTTGATGTTCAAGCTCGATATCTCCTTGCCGTCAATATATATTCCTCCTACCAACGGGTTGTAGAAACGTTCGAGTAAGGCAATAGCAGTAGATTTTCCACAACCTGATGCGCCGACGAGAGCGATATATTGGCCAGGCTTGACGGAGAGGCTGAGGCCTCGGAGGACAGGCTGCTCGGGTCGCGAAGGGTAGCGGAAATGCACGTTGCGGAACTCGACGTTGCCTTCGATGGAGGTCACGGGTTGGCCGTCGTTGGACCAGAAATCGATGGTTGGTTTGCGGTCAAAGAGTACTTTGAGTTCTTGGACTGCTTGTTTGGCTTTCCCCATGTCCGCTGGGATGCGCATTAGTTTTCACTGAGGAAAGGGGAGAGGAAGAACGTACGTGCGAAGGAGAAGATCGTGCCGGCGGACTGGGCACCGAAGACTACAGCTCCGAAGCAGACAAAGAATTGGAAAAGGTCGTAGTTCCTATTTGCGATTTGGTTTCCTCCAAACCTATTCAGAGTCAGTAAGATTTCGCTAAGCCGACGACAGTCGGATCTCACCAAAAGCCAAGCCCAACGCAAAGGAACATTAGTGATTGCGACGCTGCGTACAACAGTGACAATTTCAAAACGGAACGCAAACTCTTCTTGGCCTGAGAGTCAAGGGAATCTTCGTAGTGCTTAAGGACGTCATGTTCTCTAGTCAGAGAAGCAACAGTGCGGATAGCACTGGTAGCTTCGCAAGCATAACTTGCACTCTTCTCGTATACCTTCTTAGCCCGCTGTTGGAATTGAGCCAGGAGCCAAAAACGTAAGAAACCGCAACCAAGTACAACTGGGATTGTTGAAATACAGACGAGGGCAAGCTTCCAGGCAATTGCGATGGCCAGGGCGCACGCCGCGATTAGAGTAGTGACGACAGTCAAGAGTGTACCAAGTGTGACTCCAGATAAACCAGCAACGTGTGTCGTCTCCGTACTAAGGAAGGAGGTCAAAGCACCAGCTGTGTTCTCTTCTTTATCGAAGAATGCGATATCTTGTCGCAATATTGTTCTAAAGGCCCGATCACGAACTCGGTGAATAAGTCTCTCGGAACAAAATCCAAAGGCAACTCCCTGGATCCAGAACGAGATAAGTTGCACGAAACCCAGCATTAAATACATGAGAGACCAGAAATCCACATCAGAACGTAGGTGAGATTTGGCTCCCGGGATAGATTGTCCTGTTACTGGGTTGACCAAAGGGGTAGAGAGCGAAACAACTTCCTTTGCCGAAAATACTTCTTGCGTTGGATTTCCGCCACCGCAAATGATAGAAAAAAACAGTCCCAGAAGCATCCAATACCACTCTGTCGAATTAAACGACGCGATCAATTTGATCAGCGTCCAAAGTGAATATTGTGCTTGTCGTTCTATTCCTTGCCCTTGGATGACAAGAGAGAATCGGAATATCTCCGACTGAGGACGACTCAACTTGTTGCGGATATCCTCGTCGTCAGGAACCTCTTTATATTCCATAAAGTCGCCGCCCAGGGACTGCCGTATGGCAAGTATATCATCTACCTCATCGATATATGCCTCTTCTTCAGGGCTCATCCCTTTGGTCTCGGCAATCTTCTGGGCCTCAACCAGGGAGTAATAAGCACCGTGTTCCATTACTAAGGAGTCATGAGTTCCTTGTTCCACGATTCGGCCTTCGGTCATCACAATAATATTGTCGGCATCTTTAATAGTAGAGAGACGATGGGCGATAGTAATTGTGGTTCGGCCAGCGGCTGCAACTTCAAGTGCGGCTTGTACGACGCCTTCAGACTTCGTGTCAAGTGCGGAGGTGGCCTCGTCAAGGAGCAGGATCTTCGGGTCGCTGACTATTGCTCTAGCAATAGCAATACGTTGCTTCTGGCCACCGGAAAGTAAGAATCCTCGCTCTCCAACATTCGTCTCGTAACCTTCAGGAAGCCCAGAAATGAAATCGTGAGCGTTAGCCATCTTAGCTGCTTGGATAATACGCTCCTTCTGTACATCTGCTGTCTCATTCTCGAACCTCGTCCCAATAAGTCCGTGTGCGATATTTACAAAAATTGTAGTCCCAAAGAGAGTAGGCTCCTGGCTAACCAAGGAAATCTGTTGTCTTAACCAGCGTAAATTCAGTGTGCTAATATCGTAGCCGTCTAAGAATATTTGGCCACCAACTGGATCGTAGAACCGCTCTACTAACCCAATGATTGTGCTTTTTCCGGATCCGGATGCCCCAACTAAAGCAGTCTTCTTTCCAGCTGGAACAACTAGACTGACGTCGTCCATCACTATAACCTCAGGCCTCGATGGGTAGATGTGCTTAATATGCTTTAATTCAATCCTACCCTCTACATGCGTGAGCTTCCCTCCCGCATTCGAAGTAGGATCTAATGGCGAAGTACGGTCGATAGTGTTAAAGATCTTGACAGCCGCCGAGATGGCTGTCGTGAATGCTTGGGCATTAGGAACAACGTTTCCAAGGGCAAAAGCTCCAATCATGATGGACATTATAATGGTGAGGATACTAGACAAGGTGGTCTCTCCCTTAACCAGGAATCTGCTGCCCATCCAGAACGCAAGACCATAATTGAGGTAGATAACCAGCATCATGACTCCAACCATAATAGCAAAAGCGAATTTGGCCCTGTATCCGTATTTCTCGGCTTCTACCAGATACCTATCATATTGTCGAGCAAGCTTGTCCTGGGTACCGAATGCAGTTGCGTTTCTGATTGAGGAGATGACTTCTTCGGCGACAGTTCCGCCTAACGCGTAAGATTGGAGAGATTGCTTGTTGTATTTAACAATGAAAGTTGATCCGCCTATTATGATCGCTGTGATTGCCAGGCACGTAGCCGAAAGAATGAGAGTCAATTTCCAAGATTTGATGAAGCCGATAACAAAAGCTGTGACGAATGTAGCCGATGCGGTCAGCGTAAGCGCGACTTTCTCCGAGATACCATCTTGCACCAAGTTGGTATCTGCAGTAATTCTCGTTGTCACTTCTCCGGAACCTAGCTTGTCGAAGAACGCAATATTCTGCCTCATGCACGCTTCCAAGTAGTGCGCTCTGATTTTACCGCTGATATGCTCGCCCGTGTATATGAAGCCGACCGTGGACACGTAGATGGCGACGAATTCAGCGATTCCGATATAGACGAGGTACAGGACCATGTGGGCGATAGTATGCTGGAAGTCGGAATGGCTAACTGCTCCCGAGAAGTATCCACTGAACTTCCCAGCCAATTGACCAAAAATGACCGTCATGAGTGGAAGCGCAGCACCAGCGGCAATCGAGCAGACAGAGCTGACAGCAATGATCAGCTTGTCGTTCGTGGTTGCATATCTGTATAGCATCCTCCACTCTATCTTCACGGGTGGAATATCGACCTGCTTCTTCAAGATCTCCGCCTCGGCCGGAGGAAGATGTGCATAAATGTCCTCATCTTTGGCCTTGACGTTGACGATGTGTGAATCTCGTTTTTCCAATTTCTGGTCCTCCGAGGCCACTTGGCTTGCGTGTTCTTCTGTCTCTGTTCTCCTTGTGGATTCTGTCACGTCGGCTCCATTGCCATGGCTTGATGCTGGACTGGTGCTGCCCTCGGGCTTCTCGGAGAGGATACCAGCCATTCGAGGCAGCTCCAATTTTAGGTCCCTGTCAGTAGCGGATTGCAGAGATTATCCGAGGTTCGTGGTAACCGTCAGCAATGAAGATGTGACATAAGCGATAAGATCAGCCAGCAGATCTCTACAGAGGTCGACAACGCTTCAGGTCTAATTAGAGAATGGGGAATTGAAGAGGGGATCATTTTAAAAAAAATATGAGAAAATGACTCGAGGAAGAATTGAGTATAGAAACATAATGAAAGTAATGAGCGTGTGGCATGCTTTTGCTAAATGTACTCGTATCTGCACAGACAGTCGGTCGGAAGGTCTTCCTGCCGAAAGTGAACAACTTTGTCAGCAATGACTGTAACACATGACGGATCCTTCGTGCCACTGGGATTGGAACTTGGGCAGGTTTGTCAATGAGTGTGATTCGTGGCTTTTACCATTTTTGATGGGTCAATACGTACCACGAGCCTCGTCTTTGAAGGTATGAAAACCTTACAGGTTTGAGAGGCTGTCAGACGAGCCAAAGAGAAAGCCAACCGTTTACTGTAGGTTTGATATTGCGAACTAAACCACAGTAGACTATATAATAATCAAGAGCTCTCTAAAATCTCAATAATCCTCTCACGTGCCTTCTTTCGTCCTCCTACCTTTCCGCTTATACCGGCGAGATCCTTCGCTTTCTGCTTCATCCGGGCAGCTCTGATGCCATCACCCAGGACGATCATCAGAGCTTGTGCAAGTTCCTGGCCTTCGACACTTGGAGTAGCAGAGCGACTTCCGTAGACCCCAATACCTAGCCATTCTACTCGATTAGCAAACTCGAGGGTATCGAGCCAGCAAGGAAGAACTACTTGAGGCACTCCAGCGCTAGAATTGGTCAGTACATGATTCTACACGGGGGTGACTTCATATACCTCAGTGCTTCGTGAAATGAGTTAGAGCCGCCGTGATGAACGGAACAAACAATGCGTCCAGTCTGCAGAACCGCTAGAGGGTCCACAGACATCCATTCAACGATTCTTACTCGGTCACTAGAGACTTCTTCTGAGATGGCATCCAGGGATTCCTTTTTGATTCCTTCTCCTATGAATCCACTTTCAGACTTGACTTTAGATTGCATAGCCAGGCCACCTAATGTTTTGAGCTTCCACAGTATTTGAAGACCAGGTTTCCTATCAAGTACTATCTTCAGGCCTGCTGCAAACTCTCGTGCCATGGTGTCGTTCACTCGCATATGTGTGCCAAGGTTAATCAATACAGTTGGAGCATGCTCCAACCATGATTGCAAATTTGGATCATCTTTCGACACTGGCAAAACTGGCAAAAGGATAGGTCCACATCCGGTAACATTAGGTGGGACATGGCATGGATAATCTGTCTCGGGGATCGCTGGGACCAGATAATGGTTATTCTTTTGCCAAATGTCGAAGGCGGCAGGCAGACCTGGTAGCCCCTGCGATTTGCGGTAGTTCATGAACGTCTTCACTGTGGGCGACGTGACGAGAATCCAGAGTAACATGGTCTTGAGGTAGATATTTGCAGGAACGAGGTACCAGGGGACCGGATAAGGGAAGGCGGAAGATATTCTACAGTAGTGAGCAAGCTTAACAGCTGAGATTGTCTGGGAACCGACGCTGGATATTTGCATAATCGGAAAAACATTGGCTGCTGCGACCCGCACATTTCTTGAAATGTGTTTGGACTAAGAACCACGCAGCCTCGCGATAGTGTCTTGCAAGCCTCGAGACCCTGACTAAAGAGTGGGTCAACAACAATGAGATGTGGCTCAACTGAGCGTAGAATCTCAAGGCAGCTCTCATATCCCTTCATATACGTTGGTCCATCCCAAGCCGTTGCTAGAACTGGGAGGGTGATCCGGTACGTATGAAGCGCTCCCCTGAGGCCGGGAGGATATGGACCTAATTGCAGCGATGAGTGCTCTATCATCTCTTCTCAGACCAGACTCACCTATGAACTGATTCTTTGAAACAAGGGCCTCCAGTGCAGAGGGACCGAAAACTGTGTGAAATGTTGCCGGGGCATGGTTGTCTGGGACGAGTTCGTTGAGACTTTTGACACGGCCCTTCAAAGGCGCGAAAGAAGCTACATGAATTTCGTGCTGCTGGAGGAGAAGCATTTCATATGCCACGGCCATGATGACGTTGGCCTGTCCATATTCGCTACTTGTGAGAAAGATAATCTTCTTCTGCTTCCTCGTTGTGTTTCCATCCCCTCCGAATGCACCTGACGGAGTCTCAGTTGATGTCATTGAAGATTCTAGACTCATCCGAAGGTGTTAGATCTCGGGCCAATGAGATGTCGATTCTGTTCTTATCTTCAGATTGAATATATCTAGAGTCTCTCCGGTTATTAGGGCGCGGGAGATACCATGGTAAGGTTACTATTCACAACTGCTGTCCAGCGTTTGACCCCATGGGGAGAGAGCTGCCATTGCCGATCCCAGAGCTTGAATGTGGTCCAAATAAGGGGTGCTATATGTCTGCAGGACCCCGTAGATGATTGAGGAAGTTGGCTGACTGATAATAACTCCGCATGTCAGATTTAGGGGTCGATCACACTTATAAGCTCGGGATAGTAACGCTTAGGGTTAGGCTTACAAGCGACAGCATTCGATGGGATCCAGCCTCTTTTGCGGGGTCGCTTTCAGCGTTCGATAGCACGCCGAACCGGTTACGAACCTTGGTTGGATGAAACTAATGCCAGCCGGAGGATTTCATCTTATCGGAGAGTGATTATTTCCCACGATCCGACCACTTCGGGTGCAGTAACACCGCACAGAGATCATACGGCACAGAGGTTAAACGCACGGCTTTTATCTGCAGCACAACTATGTGTCTGCCATTCGAAATGAGGGATTGATGAGTTGAAGGGATTCTAGTAAGAGACAGTAAGACTAGTCACAAACAAGTCGAGTATATTGCATGAACTCCTTATCTTCCTTTAACACTTCCAGCGTTTCAATATCCGTGTGAAGAATGACCTCCAGCCCACCATCAGCTAAACGCGGCATGATTAGACCGTAACCATTCACCAGAGCCATAGCCGGAAGCTTGAAAGCAATCAAATTACCCAATTTTGGACCCCAGGAAAGGCCCAATATAGGGAAAGCCGACAGATTGGTGAGATGAAAGTCGGTCTTGCAATTGAGATCCATAGTACGCTCAATATCTCTGACACGCGGCCAGGCTTCCATTGCGCCAAGAAGCTCCCAGAGTCTGTCAGAGGACCACCAATCAATGCTGCCGCTGATGGCTGATGCAATACGGTACAGCGCATCCTCATCCGATGAAAATATCTCCGAGAGGGGTAGAAGCGTTCTGGTGGGAGCAACAGCGTTACCCAGATATTGAGGATGAAGCGTAGGCTCTATTCGTGAGCGGATATTGCACGGGTAATGATATGATGCCTCCTTGAAGCCCTTTTGCTCCAGGCGTCTCGCAAGGGTGTAATGCCGGAACATGAATGCGGAGAGTATTGAGCATTCCGTCATCTTCGGATCATTTGGGTTCCTGGGCATTGATTTCTCCTCGATCTGCTGGAGATTCTCTTTGGTGAAGAACCAGTTTACTCCTTTGACAATTTTGGCTTTTTCATTGTCCGTCATCTCCATACGTTCACCCACATTCCAACACGATTCTCCCTCCGGAGGCATATTTCGCCCATCTTGATAGCTAGAGAAGTCATAAAGGTTGGATCTGGAACCATTCTCGGAAAAGAGGACTGTGCGGTCAAAAGCTTCAGCTGGTAGTAAGTTGGGCTCAAGCAGAATTCGACCTTCAGACACAGCCGTAACGTGGGCACCCCATTGATTGATTATCGTCATAGCGCCCTCTCCATCAACAATCGAATGATGGAAATGCGTCGCGAGAACTATCCCGCCGCGAATCAGGTTGATTTGGATGAACAGGCAAGGGGCAACCGGATCAGGCAGAAACGACCTTGGACACATCACCGTAGGATTGAGCGCAAACACGGGGAAGCCGTCACGCTCAATTTCTTCAAAATCCAGCGCTGGGCCATCAGCCGGATCATCCATTCTTTTGACTTTGACTGTTACTCCTCCATCCTCCGGAATCTCCAGAGTGATAAGGTCACGCGATTCATCCTCTATGATCACGTTGCCGGCGAGGAAGGGGACCTCGGTTAACAGTCTAGCAAGACCCTCTTCAAGTTCAGAAATTATTGTTTCGGTGAGCTTGGGGTCTGGCTGTCTGAAGAGGCAAAAGAGTGGTAAGTAGTGACGGCCGTTGAATTGGTCGAACATACTAAGTGTCATTTTTTCAGGCACCAGTTGAGTACTCGGTCGTACGAAGGTCTCCGTTGTAGCCATTTTAGTAATGTTCTATGAATTGTCCTTGAAAAATAAGTATGTGATTGCTACTTAAGGTGGAGGTAATGGCAAAGAAAAGGGAACAGAAGACCCTTTTCTATTGTTACCCTCCCAAGCCCGGCTCCTCTAAAGATGTGCCGAGTTTTAGTCCACGTCTGTCTTGATATAACGGCAACAGCATCAAAAATGGTATCGTAATTTCTTACTTTGCGTTTCCAGGAATATGGTTGCATTATATTAATCAATCTCAATTTGGTAGGGACCGGGGTCTACCCTTCCCCTGGCGGAGCCCGAATAGTCGCACTCAAACCACAGTATCTTGTGAGATCAGGCCTGAGTAGAGAATAAAGAAAAGGAAATTGGTTGGTTCTCATACACGTTATGTACGTTCCAAGCTGACAATACGAAGCGACGTCTTACCTATTTCCTTAAGTTTCAGGTATCTTTTACTAACATACAGTTATGTAGCGAATTTGATCCTTACAGTGCTCCCTACACGTCCCGCTCACGAATTTATTCGATTCTATATTACTACGAGTAAGGTAGGTAGTCTTGTTTGCCGCTATCCTAAAAAGGTATAGACTAATAGTCGTAAGGCTACCGAAGGTATCTATGGCACACTTCATTTAGTAAGTTCCACCTTCTACGCTGTAGGCTATGTTATTACTGAAGGCACTAATCTACTCAAAGCTAGACAAGGGCCGACGTCTTCCTTTGTACTCTTGACCTAAGACTTGAAGCTTCAGTCGTGTAACATAGAAATCGACAAGCGCTGGCCGTGGCTTAGACATCCTGTCATGAGACAATTCGCCCCCGGCATCTTTGCGATCAAGGCTGGCCGGTCTGCCCAAGCCGCACACACGAAGATGATAACAGACAGCTTATCTTACTGCCATGCCCTGCACCTGAACGTGACCTACTTTCTCGCAGGCTAATAGGATGTCCACCGGGGGGCCGCCAGTAGAGTTTGGACACTCATAGGATATTCGGAATCTATTTTTGATAATCCAGGATATTTCGAAAGAATTTAGGTTGATAAACATTGTCTTACATCACTGTGAGGGCGCCAGAAAATTTGGAACAATCACAGGATACTCGGATCAAATCACGGCAGTCAAATATCAAAATATCACCGGGAGGTCTCCAGTAGCATTTGGACAATTCCTTGCGTTCATATTAGCACCTCCCCTCAGCCTTCAACCTCCAGCCTCCAGCCAACCCGCCAGCCTTCCGGCGGTGAGGATTGACACGTACGGCCGAGGTTGTCGGGGAGGACGCCAGTCTATCATGAATACAGAGAAACGAAAACTCAGTGTGCTATATAAAATCACGCAGGCCGCCATACCCCTGTCTTGATCATTTATGTAGCCGGCCACTATAGTACTTCAACCTTCCACATCAATGACACGACCACCCTTTTTAAAGCGTAAGACTACTGCTACCTCCCTAGTCCGCTCGGGTTAATCAATCCTAATTTAGTCCGTCAAGTTTAACATGCAGTCAAGGAGCAGATTTAACGGTATAACCACGGGCTTATCTAAAGGCACAACTTAATAACATTACGACTGCTGCTGCCTCCCTAGTCCGACTGGAGTTAAGCAATCCCAATTAGTACTTCAAATTTACGATGTAATTAGGTAGCAGATTTAATTATAAAACCACGGTCTTATCTATACCCACACCTCAATAATCGTAAGACTTCTGCTGCCTCCCCACTCCGGTCTGATTACTCAGTCCTACTTTAGGTTAAGTTATCACTTCCTACAGGAAGCCCAAAAAGCTAGCACTCAGAACGGTTTTATCTCATAGGATTAGGCTTGATCAGAAAGATAAGAAAAGCCACCTTCCATCCCCCAAAGGTATTAAGATCGGTCCGCCCCGTCAAATCTTTCAAGAATGAACAATAGAGATACCCAAAAGAAGACGAAAAAAAGAAAAGGCATTGCTCTAAAGCTCTAGGATATTCTTTTACATCCCTTACACACAATGACTCGAACCACACAAGCGTATTTGAATACTTCTGGGCAGCGTCATAACTCCAATGGAACAGAAAATGGATCTACCATGCCAATTGCCGTCATTGGCATGGGCTGTCGCCTGGCTGGAACAGCAACTTCCCCACAAAGGCTGTGGCAAATGCTGATAAGAGGACAATCAGGATGGTCTCGCGGAGACAATTCACGATTTAGGATGGACTCCTTTTATCATCCTTCCAAGGAAATTAAGGGAGCGGTATGTTAGAGAGATGACTGCGGCGCTCTTGGTTGTATACAAGCTGATTTGAATTCAGTTCAATGCAAGAGGCCTCTATCTTCTAAAACAAGACGTGTCTCATTTCGATCATCAATTCTTCCACATTAGTGCGCTTGAGGCGCAAGCCATTGACCCTCAGCAGAGGCTACTGCTTGAGGTTGCCTATGAGGCTTTCGAGAATGCGGGGCTATCGATCGAATCACTTGCAGCTTCAGAGACGGGTGTCTACTGCGCTCTGTCCATTCATGATTACGACAAAATACAAGCCAGAGACCCAGAATTCTCGCCAAAGTACGTTCCGGCAAGAAACTCAAGTCGAAAACATTCGAAAATTCGGTGTGTTGGCGGCTAATGAAGCGCGCTGCAACAGTCACAGATTCACAGGAACAGGCACGGCACTTGTGTCTAATCGAATATCATACCAGTTCGATCTTGTTGGTCCTAGCCTTACCATAGATACCGCCTGCTCAGGCAGCCTCGTAGCAGTACACGAAGCCTGCAAAGCTATCCGAAGTGGCGAAATCCATCAAGCCCTAGTAGGTGGGACCAATCTGATACTTGACCCTGAGATGATCGCCGTGATGTCATCAATGCAGTACGTAGGCAAAACCCTGTCTGTGTCTGCTGTGAGAGCTAACTGTACTAGAGTCTTGTCTGATGATGGCCGTTGCTATGCTTTTGACAATCGAGCCAACGGATTCGGTAGAGGCGAAGGCGTGGCGGCGATTGTATTAAAGCCGCTCAGTGATGCATTGCGTGATGGAGATCCGATCCAGTCGGTGATACGAGCCACTGCTTGTAATCAGGATGGTCGAACTCCCAGTGTGTTAATGCCTTCACAAGCAGCACAAGTACGGATGATGAACAGAGCGTATGCCGACGCAGGACTTGATCCACGAGAAACGTGCTACGTCGAAGCGCATGGTAAGATATGTTCGGCACCACTAGCCAGAATAAGAATTACTGATGACTTTATTAGGTACTGGAACGCAGGCTGGAGACAAGACTGAAGCAGGTGCTATTTCCGAGACTTTCTGCAAAGATCGAGCTTCAGATTCTCCGCTCTACGTCGGTAGCGTCAAAACAAACATTGGCCATACAGAAAGCCCTGCGGGCTTAGCAGGGCTTCTGAAGGCCGCCATGGTGCTCAAAAATGGAAAGATTCCTCCGAATTTGAACTTCTCCCGTCCCAACGAGAAAATTCCTTTGGATGACTGGCAAATCAAAGTATGTACCTATAGTCCTGCTTTGCGGATGTCTGCTTATTTTCATCACAGATACCTCGAAAAGTGGTTCCCTGGCCTGAAAACCACGTCCGGCGAGCATCGGTGAATAGCTTTGGTTATGGCGGAACGAATGCCCATTGTATCCTAGAGTCACCAGAAGATTACTTGGCCTCACAGTCCCAGCTGCATGTCAACCGCAAGCCTATAGTAATAAATGGTACGACAAATGGGGTAATGCCAGTGGATGGAACAGCAGCGAACGGAACTGCAGTGAACGGAACAGCGGTGAACGGAACTGCAGTGAACGGAACAGCAGTGAACGGGACAGCAGTGAACGGAACAGCAGTGAACGGGACAGCAGTGAACGGGACAGCAGCGAACGGAACAGCAGTGAACGGGCCGGCGGTGAACAGAACAGCATTGAGTGGAGCGCCCTTGAACAGAACACCAATAAAAGGAGCGCCAGTAAGTGGAGCACCAGTAAAAGGAATACTAGTGAACGGAAAGATAGCACACACAAAACTAGTGAACAGAATAGTAGTGAACGGAATATCAGTGAACAGAACAACAGTAAATGGAGCATTAGTACACGACCTAAGTGATGGCGATTCGCCCGAGAATGCGGAGCAGGCCTCTCAAAAGAGGCGTCTGTTTGTTTTCACGCATGCTACCGAACGCAGTATGGGTGCAATGGCAACGAATTTCAAGCAGTATCTCCAGACAGGGGTTCAGGATCAAAGCCATTTTTTCGACAGGTTAGCTTATACGCTAGCGATGCGAAGATCTCACCTCGCGTTCCGAGTGGCAGTCAGTGCTACCGACTTAACAGAGCTGCTTGATGCTCTTGAGGCGGTCTCCAAAGGCACAATACGTCCTCAAAAAGCTCTCGAGAACCCAAGGATCTGCTTTGCATTTACTGGGCAAGGAGCACAATGGGCTCGCATGGGCCAAGAGCTCCTCAGTGCCTATCCAGTATTTGCGGCATCCATGGAAGCCGCTGAGTTACAACTTGCGAGCTTAGGCGCAGAGTGGTCGCTGTTAAAGGAACTTTTCTCGAAACCCGGAAAATCTCGCATCAACGAAGCTGCAATTTCGCAGCCATGCTGTACAGCCATTCAAATTGCTCTAGTAAACCTGTTGCGGTCTTGGAACGTTCGACCCACTGTTGTTTGCGGTCACTCGAGTGGCGAGATTGGGGCAGCTTATGCTGCAGGCTTCCTCTCTGACCATGATGCTCTGAGCATAGCCTTCTTCAGAGGGCAAGCGGTTGCAAGACTTAAAGCACGGCACCCGGAGCTTGACGGTGGTATGATGGCTGTGGGATTGTCGGCGGAACAAGTACAGCATTATATCTTCAAGAATGCATCAGACGATCCTTTCGTGAAGGTTGTGGTGGCATGCATCAACAGCCCAACGAGCGTAACTCTGTCTGGCGACAAATCTGCACTTCAACTGATCCGGAAAGATCTCGACAGTGATGGCGTTTTCAATCGTCTCCTCACCGTGGACGTTGCCTATCATTCTCATCACATGGGACTCATTCGAAAAGAGTACATCGGATTGATGAAGGACCTGAAACCGCTACAGTCCAATGACAGGATACGCATGATATCCTCTGTGACCGGAAAGGAAATTCAGGGCCATGCAATGAATGCCGAGTATTGGGCTGAGAACATGGTATCTACCGTGAGATTTTCCGAGGCTCTTGAGGGTGCTCTAAGATTGTCGGACGAGGACATCAATGGTTCACGCTCAGCTATAAACATGATTCTGGAGGTTGGACCACACTCAGCGCTCGCAGGGCCAATCAAACAGACCCTGAAAGCCATGGCGCACGCCAGAGTATCATATCACTCCATACTTTCTAGAAATGTGGACGCTGTTAAGACAGCAGTCGACATGACTGGTGATCTCTTTACCCTCGGATATAATGTCTCCTTCATTTCCATCAACGACCCGAACAATATCTTGGACAAAAGGACATTGACAGATATGCCGATGTATAACTGGCAGCACTCAACATCCCACTGGAGCGAAAGTCGTGCCAGCAGGCAGTTCCGACTCCGGCAGTTCGCCAGGCACGAACTCCTTGGCCTTCCCAGTAATGACAGCATACCCACGGAGCCGACATGGAGAAACTACGTGAGCTTGTCCGAACTGCCTTGGCTCAGTGGTCACGTCATTAACGACCAGATGATATTCCCTGCTAGCGGTTATATATGTATGGCTCTCGAAGCTCTCCGTCAAATCACGGTAACGAGTGGCTTCATGTGGAAGAACATCATTTGTCGATTCCGCCAGATAGTTATCGGGAGGGCGCTGTTGATTCCTGAAAATTCTAGGGTGGAAACATTCTTCACTCTTCGGCGTTATGCATCTTCCACCCAGGACTCTTCATCAAACTGGAAGGAATTTAAGGTTTTTTCAGTTTCGGGCACGGGAGAAGACACTGAGCATTGCCGTGGCTTGGTTTGTGTAGATCATCGCGACTCCAAGGATGACATTGAGGCATCGCAAGAGGATCTCTATCATATGGGGACCGCCCGGAAGGATTTTGAGGCTGCGCAGAAGAGCTGCCAAAACAAGATCAATGTGGAAAAGTACTACGGCGAGCTCAAGTCGATTGGGATGAGTTATACTGGGCCATTCTCAAACGTCACTCAAATCAGCACACAGCCACTTAGCTCGTTCTGTACTGTCACAACCCCGGAAACAAAATCTTCAATGCCTGGGGAGTACCAACAGCCCCATGTATTGCATCCTGCCACCCTGGACATGTGCTTTCAAACTGTGTTTCCGGCGTTGATGGCCTCGACGAAAATGGCCTCTAGTATGGTTATCTCAGGCATCGATGAGTTGAACATTTCCAGCAATATCAGCTCCGCACCCGGAAAAAGCTTCCTTACTCATTCTAAAATTGAACCTTTCGGACGTTTGAAGTATAGGGCAACTATTGCTGTTGGAACTTCCGACCTCAATGAGCCTGCACTGATCAGCATCAGAGGGTTGCGTGCAAACTCTACATATGAACTGTCAAACACCTCACATCACTCACAGAGGCATGATCTGTGCCATCAATTGGAGTGGGGCCTGGACACTGCTTCTGCGAAGCAAGATGATGTCAACCAGCTCTGTCGATTTGGCCTTGAACCTGACCCTACGATGGAGCGAAGAAACACTTTCGATTGCTACAGCCGGCATATCATACAGCAGGTACTTTCCGTCATCACTGACAAAGATGAGGCTTCCATGGCGACGCATCATAGGAAGTTGGTACACTGGATGCGCTCACAAGAGCGAGGTCCGATTGCAGAAGTTGATCAGAAATTAAGAGAGCATGTTCAGTCACTTGGTGCTGATGGCAAGATGTTGGTGCTCGTCGGTGATCATCTCGTCGACATCCTCACAGGAAAGATCGACCCTCTAACAGTTATGATGAAAGATGATCTGCTCTACCAGTTTTATGCGATGGAGAACATCCAGAGATGCCACATTGAACTTGCAAATTATCTGCGTCAACTCCAATTCAAAAACCCCTGCATGAGAATCCTAGAAATTGGCGCAGGCACTGCGAGTATGTCAATCATTGCAATGGAGGCATTGGCTGGCGACCCCCAAACCCGTCGAGCGGGCAAGGAAAAGCTCGACAAGTATGTGTTCACGGACATCTCTAGTGGGTTCTTTGAGAAGGCCAAGGCCACATTAGCGGATTGGGGGGGATTCCTTGAGTTCAAGAAGCTTGATATCGAGACGTCGGTCAAGGAGCAAGGATTCGAAGAAGGTTCCTTTGATTTGGTGATTGCCTCCAATGTGTTACACGCGACTCAGACGATGTCAAAGACGATGCGACACGTCAGAAGCCTTTTGAAGCCAGAAGGGAAACTCGCTCTGGTGGAAGCTACGGAAACTAGTATGTTCTGGCACATGACCGTTGGAACGCTTCCTGGGTGGTGGCTTGGGGCTGAAGATGGTCGGGGGGACTCCCCACTACTTGCCCTGGCGAAATGGGACGTTCTTCTCCACAAGACTGGATTTTCCGGAATTGACGCTCAGGTGAAGGACTATGAGTCTGCGCACGAGCACCAAGTGAGCTTGATCATTTCTACTGCCAAGGCCCATCTTGACTTGGAGCATCAACCAGCCATAGAAATCATTTGCAGTGACAAGGAGAACTCCATCGCCGATGCATTCTACGGACTGGTAACAGCTGCAGACCAGCAGCGCCCAATTCGCCAGAGCTCCCTCGACCAGGCTGAATACTCCGAAATGATATGCGTGGTACTTCTTGAAGTCCTAGCACCCTTCCTTCGTTCTTGCACGGAGACTGAATTCCAAAATATGAAATCTATGTTCGGTCTGGCCAAAGGCATCCTCTGGGTCACGAGGGGCGGTGCGATCGAGGCAACAGAGCCTGAGATGGCCATCGTTACCGGCCTTGCTAGAACTCTGAGGTCGGAAGATCATGCGCTCAATATCGTCACACTAGATCTTGACCCCAAGATTGAGGACCAGGCTGATATGGCGCAACACATCTACAAGGTATTCCGCCACGCTTTCCGACCTCATAGCGAGGATGGTTACTTCCGAGAATTCGAATATGCTATTCGGAATGATAAGATCCTGATTCCTCGAGTTGTGGAAAACGGTCCGCTAGAAAGTTATGTTCGGAACGTCGTCTATGATCTAGAGCCAGCGCTTGGACCTTTGAATCAGCCGGAGCGTGCTTTGGGACTCGAAATACAAACTCCAGGAATGCTAGATTCGCTGTACTGGACCGATAGCACAAGCCACAACCGGAAACCGTACGCGAATGAAGTTCGTCTCGAGGTGAAAATGGTTGCGCTTAACTTCAAGGATCTTATGAATGCCATGGGCCAGCTCCCAGGTCTTAGTGCAATGCTAATAGAATGCAGCGGCACCGTGGTTGAAGTAGGTAATGCAACTAACGGCGAATTCAAGGTTGGTGACCGCGTTTGCGCCATTTATACCGATGGTATCGCGACGAGGAGTAACATTGATTATCGTCAAGTCCGACATATTCCAGACGGAATATCAATGGAACTTGCTACAGCCATTCCAGTTTCTTATGCCACTGCACTCTATGCCTTGAGAGATGCGGCCCGTATCCAGAAGGGAGATTCGATCCTCATCCACGCAGCAGCGGGGGCATTAGGACAAGCAGCTATTGCAATTGCTCAGTACTACCAGGCCGGGGAGATATTTGTGACTGTTGGCACCTCAGAGAAAAGAGCACTCATCAAAAAGCAGTTTGGGATTTCCGACGAGAACATTTTCTCTAGCCGCACTCTTTCGTTTGGTCAAGCCATCCAGAGAAGGACTAAGGGCAGAGGCGTGGATGTGGTTCTCAATTCCCTCAGCGGTGAGGCAGCGCGTGAGAGTCAAAATTGCCTTGCTCAGTTTGGTCGGTTTGTTGAAGTCGGTAAGAAAGACCTCTTGTCGAATGCTAGAATGGAAACTCAATACCTTGAAAAAAATGCAACCTTTGCTGCGGTGGATTTGGGAATGGTGGCACAACATATGCCGCTGAAGTTTCAGGAAATCCTTGGGACCGTTCTCGACCTCATTCAGACGCAGAAAATTCATGCGGTGACCCCCATTACACTATTGCCCATCAATGAGCTCGAGACTGCGTTCCGTCAAATGCAGACGGGGAAACACGTCGGCAAACTTGTCCTGCAGATCGATCATGACTCCCAGGTGAAGGTAAGTCTAGTCTCAGGGGACCCTCAGAGGATTATGGACCCTTTTCGGCTAATTACTACTAGGTTCGCCCGCCACCTCCCGCGCCAACGATACTGAAGGACGATCAGACATATCTTGTTGTCGGCGGTCTAGGAGGCATTGGTAAGGCCCTCGTTAGACATCTGGTAGATCTAGGTGCAAAACACATCGTCACACTGTCCAGATCCGGTGTAGATAACGAAAGCAAGAGCGCACTCGTTAGAGAGATGCGTGAGGCTGGAGTTAATCTCATCATTCAGCAAGGAAGCGTTACTGAGATTGAAGACGTCAAGAAGATCAAAGTCTTGGTTGGGGAGCGACCAGTTCGTGGTATTATACAAGCAGCGATGGTACTACAGGTAAGTGAAGTTGAACACACTTCGATGCAGAGGATATATGTTGTAAGGCCGGCAAAAGTTTGGTGGGGCGTGCGCCAGCCTAACAACGTATAACCCCTCTGCATCGAAGTAAGTTGTTGGGTGCTTGTAATCCTAACAGCGACGCAGGACTCCACCATGGACAATATGACTTATGTCCAATGGCAGAAAACGCTAGAACCGAAGGTTACAGGAACCCTAAATTTGCATTCTGCTTTCGACGATGCACTCGACTTCTTCATTATCTTATCGAGTGTGGGTGGGATAATGGGTAGTCATGGCCAGGGGAACTACAGTGCCGGCGGCACATTCCAAGATGCCTTCGCACGTTGTCTTTCCTTGAAGAGTTATCCCGTCCGCGTGTTAGACTTATGCGTTGTTGGCTCAGAAGGCTACGCAGCAGAGCACCAGTCGGCATCAAAGCACGCAACACGTTATGGTGCAGGCTTCGTCAGCATGGAGGAGGTCTTTGCGCTCGTCGACCATGCAATTTCGTACCCGCTTGCTAGCAACCCAACAGCGGCGCAGGTTCTTGTTGGAACTAATCCCGCCAACCCAACATCTGATTCTGAGGAGAGTGCTTCGCAGCGGCCTGACCCGCGGTTCTCGCACATTTGGAATACTTCTTCGCGCCAGAGTACAAGTAATACAGGCAAGGGTGAATTTGATATCTCTGGAGTACTCCTTGCTACCACGACACCGAACTCGGCTGTTCAAGCAGTCCTGACCGCATTCACGGAGAAGCTGTCGCGGCTTTTGGGAGTAGTGGCGGAGGAAATCAACCCTGCGCTATCGGTGTCGAGCTACGGTATGGATTCACTCATTGCCGTTGAGCTGCGAAATTGGGTATTGAAGCAGCTGGAGTCGTACGTACAGACTGTCGAGTTGATGAGTCCATTGTTAATTCAGGATCTGGCGAGACTAATTGCAGAGAGATCCCGATTAGTGCCTGTGGGGGTATTTTCGAAGAAAGACGAGTGAAATATTTATTGTAGAATCTCGGTCGATACCACTTAGAGCTAATTCAAAAAGAGAACACGGAAAGATATAGATCTATATTAAGAAGAATAGATTATAGATCCACATGTTATTCTATACTATACCTAGGCTAGGTATAAGATTTTTGATGCTAGTATTGGCATCAATCGTGCGCTTGGCAACTGGGCGGGCGCTCGAATCACGCTTCTTCAGGACTTGAACAGTGTTATTGTGAGGCTGTTCAGAAGGGTAGCTGGAGTTCCTCTGGTCGACTTCTGATACCAAGTGGCAGTGGTTGCATGAAATCGACCTCCATAACACCTATAGTGTAGTCGAAAACCTCTGTCCATGATTGCACGATAGGTGATCGGGGTATCGGAATTAATCCGACAACAGTTTGGGCCTGGAAGTATCCAAAAAGAGACAAAGCGCTGGCAGCTACGTGTGCAGCGGTATTCGAGTGCTCTTCTCCGGAGGTAACAGCAGAGGCGACGGGAGCCATACCAGCAATAGCGGTCAAAGTCCATCCCACACGCTTCTGGCCGACAGTTTGCCCGTCGGAAAGATCAGTCCACCTATGCGAGGATGTTGAAAGGAAAGAAGGTTAAGGGAAGCGGGCTTACTGACGAGAAGACTAAGCAGGTACGCGGCAAGGCCTACTAGAGAAGTAATAAATTTCACACGAAGAAGTTGCTGGTTGTGATTTCAATGGGATACGCGTGCCAAAATCCTGCCATCGCAGCCGTAGTCTTCACCACGTACAGCATCTGTTGTAGTGCAGGGCCACGAAGCTCGATTTGAAAGCATCTGCTCAATGCTAAGGTGGTGTGAGAAATCCATCAGATGAGACTGTCTAACAGCCAACTTTCATTCATTTGATTGTTCAGAGAGTAACCATATTCACTCTTCAGTCTGCCTGCGTAGAAGTAAATTGGTTCCCAAGGTAACCTACTAAAATGGCACGTTGGGCCCTAAGTAACCTAGGGCTGCATCTTGGGGATTGCAGGGCAGTTTCAGCCCTGGAGGTTGAGCGCTTGGTGAGCAGGCCAAATGAGGAATGCCGCGATTTCTGTATACCTGGGCACCGGTACCTTCTCTTCGGCCTTAACACGGCCGTTCCCCGACGTTGTGAAAATATTCCCAATTAACATGCCCGTTAGTGAATATGCCTTTAATCTACTAACACAAATACCCTTACCCTCCAGATGGCAGCAATGTCTACGTTCAAAGTTCAAACCGACACAACATCGAGGAAGAGAAAACGAAGGCACGCAGGTGGTGCATCTACCCTTGCCGACGATCCAGTTGCCGAGGGCAGACCAAGCGAAGAGCTACCTCGAACGAACGGCACAGCGGGCGGAGAAGCGACGGCAAAAAAGAAGGCCAAGAAAGATCATAATGCGATAAGAGTTAGCAAGGAGGATACTAAGGCTGCAGAAGCTGCTCATGAAGACGAAAGAAGCCGGGAAGCGGCCGTTAATAGCGGGCTGCGGGATGTTGCCCTTCAGACAGACCAGAGCGCTACGATAGAACCTCAAGAGGAAGATAAAGATGAAGATGGAAATTCAGCTGAAGATAACCGGAAACCCGACAAGAGCACTAGCACCAGTGACCTGCCCTCCAACGCAGTGTCATTGCCAATAACGGGGGCCGAGCCGCAAAAGTTTTCTGACCTAAACCTCTTGCAGAAAACCATGCAGGCTATAACCGATATGAAGTTCGAAAGCATGACGGAAATTCAGAGGCGCGGTATTCCACCGTTACTCGCAGGCAAGGATGTTTTGGGCGCGGCGAAAACGGGGTCAGGCAAGACGCTCGCATTTCTGATCCCGGCAGTAGAGATGCTGAGCGCCTTAAGATTCAAGCCGAGGAACGGTTGGTAGAGTTCTATGTCAGGTGAATCCATGCAATGCTGATTAGACTAGGAACGGGTGTCATCATAGTCTCGCCTACTCGTGAACTGGCGTTACAGATCTTCGGCGTTGCACGCGAACTGATGGCTCACCACTCGCAAACTTATGGAATAGTGATTGGCGGGGCGAATCGAAGAGCAGAGGCAGACAAGTTGGTGAACGGAGTGAACCTTCTAATAGCCACACCTGGTCGTTTATTGGATCATCTCCAAAACACGCAAGGCTTCATCTACAAGAACGTTAAAGCCTTGGTCATTGATGAGGCGGATAGGATACTGGAGGTTGGATTTGAAGATGAAATGCGTCAGATCGTGAAGATACTACCCAACGATGAGAGACAGACTATGCTTTTTTCAGCTACGCAAACCACCAAAGTTGAGGACCTGGCAAGAATATCTCTGCGGCCGGGCCCGTTGTATATCAATGTGGATTACAGAGAGGAACATAGTACCGTGGCTGGACTTGAGCAAGGGTTTGTTGTCACCGAGGCCGACATGCGCTTCCGGCTTCTGTTCTCGTTCTTGAACAAACACTCCAAGAAGAAGATAATTGTATTTTTGTCGAGCTGCAACTGTGTGGATTACTACGCGGAGCTCTTGAATTACATCGACATACCTGTGCTTAGCCTCCATGGTATGTTAATACTCTGTGTCCAGGAAGGCTTCTCGGACAGCGCGCTTACCACTATCTCAGGCAAGCAAAAGCAACAAAAGCGCACAAACACTTTCTTCGAATTCTGCAACGCTCAACAGGGCACGCTTGTATGTACAGATGTCGCAGCCCGAGGTCTCGATGTAAGTGGCTATCCTCTCTTCTCTACCTTGCTCCTTTTTTTGACGTCGTGTTGATCGCTTGGCGCAGATACCTGCCGTGGATTGGATCATACAGTTCGATCCACCTGATGACCCCAGAGGTACTTGAATATATGCACGGGTTCTAGCTATTGGTATGCTGATAGAATTAGACTACATCCATCGTGTGGGTCGAACAGCGCGTGGGGCAAGCGGAAAGGGTAAATCGCTGTTGTTCTTGCAGCCTTCAGAACTCGGCTTTCTCAAGCATCTGAAAGAGGCAAGGGTGCCTTTGGTAGAGTTCGAGTTCCCGGCGAAGAAGATCCAGAACATCCAAAGCCAGTTGGAACAGCTGGTTGGGAAGAACTACTATCTAAACAAGGTGCGTTGCTCTGTTTGCTCTCAGAGGTTGTCGATGAGCCAGTAACAGCACTAACTACTGGTTAACAGTCAGCAAAGGACGGGTATCGCTCGTATCTACAAGCTTATGCATCGCATTCGCTCCGCTCGGTCTTTGACGTGCACAACCTTGATCTCGTCAAGGTAGCAAAGTCGTTCGGCTTTGCCACTCCGCCACGGGTGGACATCACGCTTGGAGCGAGCATGAGTCGGGACAGAAAAGTTGAAGGTCGTCGAGCGTACGGTAGCCAACCGAAGCAGAAACGAGGAATGAAGGGACGAGTGCATTGAAAGTGAGTGCGCCGAGGCTCGCAGCCGCCACCGTCCCCTTCTGCATTCGCATGGTGTTTGGATGCATCAGTTCTGTCAGTGTCTTGCGGCGTTCTAGCGAGTCGAAATGCCGTGCGTGATTACGAGAGGATCATCGCGAATGGAGCCTGGCACACGGCTCACCCGGCTTTGATCGCGTGCTACAATATCACAGTGAGTGAGCTTGACGAGCATTCGCTGTTAAATCTATACTTCGGACCAAGATCATGTTCACAGCTGCATACGTGAGATCTGACCTGCTTACGCCTCACCTTCTGGACTGCTGTCCGACTTCAGCGCAGAGACCTCACCAGCGAACGGAAAAACGCAAGAGTTTATTTGTCACCACAGGCGCTTTATAGTCAGGTTGTAGCAATGAGGGTGGAGTAGCAGCTATCTGGGGCGCATCTGGAATTATGAGCATACAGTATAGTCACGATCACACTTCGTTATTGACTGGGTTGCCGTCTCTTTTAATCCGAAGGCGAATTTTGGTTGAGGTGTACGTCATACAAGACGACACGCTGCATGCGCCGCTGTAGGAATATTACTTCAAGATAGTGGCGACAGTGACAGCGAGGATACCGGTGAGCAACCTCGTTGCCGTTGTTACTCTCACGGCCTTAAGGTCGACTTATTACGTGGATAGATCTGTAATGGACGTTCCTGTCAGGACTATTGCCCTGCCACAGGGAAAAAAAATGCGAGGCTGGGGAAGCTCATCAACCCTGAGTCAGTGAATGTGCGGAGAGCAGCACTCCGTTTCACCTGGCGTGATGGTGCGTTGTTTTGGCTCAAGTGCGGTCCGCTACTCCGCAGTTGCAACCCAATCGCTGCCGCTTTGCCCTGCCAGCCGGGGGGCTCTCCTTGTACATTATCCGCAACCACAAAATCCCACCCACAACTCCACCCGGTTGAAAGTGCCTTGGCTGCCTGCCTGCCTGCCTGAACCCTTCCCGCTGTGCGAGACAACAATGCACGCCTTTCAGGAGAATTTCACATTATTGTCAGTCCTGATCGCGCGCTGAATGGCGCTGCTCGCCGACGCCTTCAGGTGGTGACTCGAAGGCGTGAGGTCATTGCGTCGACGATTATCCTCCGCTTATCTCTAATTGGGCGGCCTCGTCGCGGTGGTGAGTCTGTCACACCAAACAACCTGAAGCAACAGTAAACCGTGCTTCGACATACCCAAAGGTGCTCATTGATTCTCAACCGACAACAGCCATTCCACCTCTCCCGCGCGAGGATCAGATTACTCTACTGCTTCAACGCATCTCACTTGCTTCAAGATCTGCGTCCTCGTCAATCGTTCGCATCGAGCACCATTGCGGGAGTGGAACCGCACTTCCTTTCGTCGCTCGCTGCCCCTGTCTCTATTGTTCCGAAGCTCGACATCTGCCACCTCGATCGTGGTCAGTACCTCCTGCGAAGTCGACGCATGTGTCACGAATCGGCATTAGCTACCCCAGCCGAGAACTGTCACGCCCGCTACTGCGTATCCTTGTTTGTGCGAGCCGTTGGCTTGTGCAATGCATCGTGCATCTTTCTGAGCTCGGACGTACCATCGAACAGGCAGCGCAATGGGAGTAGACACAGCCAGGCCTCCTCTGCCACCTCCCACGGAACCTTCCACGTTGAGCTCAGTCGAACGTAGTCAAACACCCACCGACTTGGCCACAGACGTCTCCCGCCGTACTGACCGAACCTCGTACTCGATTCCAGAGGATGGCAGTCCGATCACCATCTCGACCGGGAAACATGACAAAGGGGTGCTGAGGGGTCACAAGTCCCAGACTTCACTTTTGATTGAATACTTTGAAGCCGGAAAGTCGGGAGATCGAGTGCACCCGCGGCCGAGTGTTCGTGTCAAGGTTACGCCGTCGTCCAAGTCACGCAAGGCGCATCTGGCGCACGATCATATACAAGTTACGGAAGTGGGAAAAGATAGGAAGCCTTCCTACACACGGCGAATCTCTCTGGGCAGCAAGATTGTAGAGGCTAAACCAGTGGAGTTTGCCGACGCGACAGCTGCTTCGGACAGGTCCAGTTTAACAGGGCGTCTACCGGTGGAGATCGAGGTTGTCCAGAACGAGAGCGACCTATCTGGCTCTAACGTCTCTCGCGAACGATATATCCAGCCTCCTTCCGATGTCTCATCTATGCCTCCCGACAGCATGCTCGAAGGCGCCGTGATTCGAACACCGCAACGACGAAGAAGCCGTAGCTTGGAAAGAGTTGCGGAGACAACTAAAACAGACACACTTAAGACGCCGCCTCGTACTCGTAGTCGAAGTCATGAGAGGATTGCCCAGAGGGTGATGGAGAAGCTGAAGGAGGAGAAGCTCAGGGAAAAGTCTCGAGAGGTCAATGGTAGCCACAAACGGCGGAGCAGTCAAGAGTCAAGTATCTCAAAAGAGCGACATGGCGAGAATTCGACTTCAAGAAGGAGGCGCTCGAGTAAGGGTCAGCGCGACGAAGAAGGTAGCAGCGTCACGGAATCGAGTGCCCTAACTTCTCAGCTTTCACCAAGTTACACCTCATTCAAGACTGGAACTTCCAAGTCCTCCATAAATAACCCGAAGCTGCTCGAAACTGTCGAGGATGCAATTCGTCGGTTGATTCTCCCTGAGCTTACGGCGTTGAAAGCGGAACAACAAACACAAAAGAATCAAAGCAATTTTGAGCGGGAGGTCAGAGATTCAGTCTCAACAGGCGACAGCGTCTCACAAGAAGGAATCTCTCGACGGCTATCGAAATCATCAAGTGCTCCAAATGTCTCCGGAAAACCCAAGGTAATATTGAATCGTGATGGGGATAATCCCGGTTTGGTTTTATCGCACGATGACTCGGTCAAAGATCGTAAATTGCGTAAATCCAGCCGTGATTCGGGTTCGGAAAAGAGTCGCAGTCGACGTGGGTCATTGCGAGAGGAGGAGTCCCTGCGCAAAAAGAACAGCAAAGATGAGGCACGCAGCAGAGAAAATACCCCCAAGGGCGGTAAACGAGGAGACTACCTCACAAGTGCGGCCATGAAACATCATGATTCTCAATCGACCATCGAACGAAGTGAAAGGCGGCAAAGAAGCAGCAGAAGCCAAAGCCGAAGCGAAAGCGTCTCAGATCGTCGAGAGGAGACCCCTTTTGCAACTCCATTCCAGGAGTTTATACCACCAATGCCTATGCAAAGCGATATCCAGAGCTCTGAACTCACGCGAGAGTCCATCCTTTCTGTGGATACCGAACGTCCACAATCAAGATCATCGAAAGGAGTGGCCACACCCGTGCGCGAGGTCTCCAGGGGTTCGCCTCGTGAAGTCAGCTCACAATCATCACGGACCCCAACGCGTACACCTACCGCAATGCAGACAGCTTCTGGATCGCATCAAGTTACTCATACCTTGGAGGCATTAGAAGTCCACAACCAGCAAAACGACCGGAGCATTACTTCCAGAGCGCGAGAAGCAGCTCTCGCCGCTGCGGGTTTGGGTGGAACAGCTATACTATCCGAGCATGGGCAGGGTATTGAGCGCATAGAAGATCATGCGGTCTCACCTAGGTACGAGAACAACCAAGGATCAAGTCCCGTGCAGAGCGTGGCGAGCTTCAGGGACGATAATCCCAGTTTACCGCGGAAGCCGGTAACGCCTAGTCGAAGTCACGTATCTATGTCTTCGGCTGGCGGTGAGGGTCAAAGAAGGAGGTCAAATCTGTCGGTGGAGCCATTCTCACCTTCATCGGAAGCGAAAACCTTCTCGTCGAGGAACAGACCGCAGGGCATCAACCTCGAAAGCCCCCGGCAGGTCTTTGGCCGAGATACCCCACCGTATCGCGAGTATAGGTACGAGGACGGGGTGATCAAGGACGGTGGTGTTGATGACTTCTACGAAAAGGAACATGAGAAGAATGACCGGCTCCGGGAGTCATTCTTCAGTGACGAGAGCCGCCGAGACTCTTCATTGATTGATTATAAGCATATGACCAACTACACCGATGACAGTATGGACAAGCCATACCTTGCTAGCCCCACGTCACGCCAAAAAATACAGGATGTTGGTGCTAATGCGAAAGTAATTCATACACCTGTTGCGGTCGAATCGGCCGTTGCGTCACTACTTGAGCCGTCTACAATGAGTGGGATGTCAGCCCCATCTGGACACCACGCTGTTGGCAAGGACTCCTTCGATAGCATCTACGACCGTAACCGTTTCGCTCGAAGGCCAAGTTTGGGGACGGACACGGAAAGAGATACATTGGGCAGTGACGAGCATAGCCCAGTCAAGCAGCACTGGAGTGCAATCAAGGAGCGAGCCAAAAATCTGTCTGAACAGTCGTTGGCCAAAAACATATCTCAGCAGTCTCTGCCGAAGAGCAACCTAGCTGGGTCACCGCGCCAAAGCGTGGCTGAATCGTCTCAGAGCAAGGAAGAGATCCATATGGTTGCGAGTGGGTTACCAGATCTGAACGATCCAATACCGGAGATTGGGCACTTCGACGATGATGAGTCGGACGTGATAACCAATCCTCCGCATCTTCAACACTCTCTTCATGGCACCGACAGACGCGAAGGCGGAGCCACACTAGCGGCTTCGCAACGTGAAATAACCGCCCAAAACAGCCGAGCCACCGCTGCCGATGGTTACAACACGGCCGTTGAACAAAGTTATCCATCTTTGCAGATAGACGAAACCAACAAGCGTACGGCGCAAATGAGTCCGGCTCACCTGAGGGATGAGGGATACATGTCGCGTACCCCAGGCGGCATATCACCAGAATCTTTCAGACCTGAAAGGTACGGCGACAGCGTTGGGACCGAAGACCCATTTACCTCCGCGAAACACTTGCGTCACCTCAGTGGTAACTCGCATGGTATGGGTGAAGCGTTCTACGACAGTTCGATGGGCAAAGGCATCGAGCGCATCCAATCTAAAGACGTCGTTGCTTTGATGGACCATCTTACTGTAAGGGATGCTCAGCGCAATGCTCGCGACACGGAGATCCTTGTCACTTTGGTGAGGAGTGCAGCGGAGATGCGCAACTCGTTCGAAGATATGAAGAAATTTATAGCTGAGCAGGACCACATGATCGTGAAAAACACGGATCAAGATGCTGAGCAAACTGTCCAAAAGATCCTTGGAGGGCCTCGGCCGCAACCAATTAGTTTAACTCGAGCAGGTCGACGTTCGGCTGTGGATGATGACGAGGATTTGCCAACTAAGAGGAAGAATGTCTTTAAGCGCGCGTTAAAGGGTTTGAGCATGCGTAGTTCGAATGACCTCGCAAACATTGAAGCTATGCTAGTACAATTGCTTGATGAAGTTCATGATCTCAAGATAGGGCAAGGAGACCAGCCGCATCCGACAATGCAAGCAAAAAGCTTGAATTCGTATGAAAACCTTCGTGCGGCGCCAGATACAGGGTATGAACCCGAAGGTCAAGCCGGAACTTCGTCGACTGCAAACCACTCGGGGTCCTTTTCCAATCCGAGTTCTCGACATATCAATGGCGTGCACCCTACCCATGCTGTTCCACCTGGGTCTGGAAAGCGCGTTAGTACGGTCATGGAAGGAGATGAGGACGACTTGGATGAGCACGAGGGTCAACTTCTAGATCAGCAGTATACCAACGAAGAGCGGCTTCTTACGCCAACGCTAGAGGCTAGGCGAGGTAATGATCAATCTTACGATAGTCCCACACAGCCTTTCGATCAAAGCACGCCTCGTGAGACTGAACGGACACCCAAAACCTCCGACAAGCATCGCAAACACAAATCCACGACCTCATCCCTCTTCGACCGCATCCCTCGGATATCCCGGTGGTCGAAAACCACTGCATCTTCGGCTCCCGATAACCGTATGAGCACCCAATATGGAGCTAACGGTAAAGATCGGCCCTACTCGCCCGACTCACACTCTGGTTCTGCTGGCGATCTCAATGGAGCTCACCAGTATGATGAGGAACACCATTACACCATGAACGAGGATGATAGGCTTCGTTCAACCAATTCTCTCGCCAACTCCGCCCTCGCTCGGGAACACCCGCGCTCGGCAAGCCCATTGATACCCGAGCATCAGGCAATGGGTCCACTCAGTGCTCGTGAAATCGAAGACGAAGAAGCAAAATATCAAGCACACCGCAACAGTCTAAACCTCCAGCATCCTCAACCACGACAAGGTTCAACTCATAGACATCAGTCATATTTGGAAACCAAAGCGATGGATTATGACCCAATGGATAGTCCTAGCTCGCCTGACGTCGAGATGTGGGGTTCTTCGCCCAGTTTGGCGCGCTTGCCAGTGTTGAACCAGAATCGGCTCAGCGGGCTAGGTGCAGGGCACGGAGCTGGGCGATCTCAAGGCAGCATGCCACTAAGTCCAGTGAGTAGTGACGCGGGTTACTCGGAGCGGAGTTCGAAGATGAAAGATGATGGACCGCTGGTGCCACAGGCCCAGACCCACGCACAACCGCAGCCGCAAGCTCAGGGACAGAGTTACCAACAGAAGGAGGCTTGGAGGGAACCGGACCCATCGTACAACCGCGGGTTTCCAAGTCCCAGATTCGATTATGCGAGTCCGTACGGCAGTGGTCATCAACTGGCCCCTATCGCCGAGGTGAGGAGGAGTCTGGAAAGTGACAGCGGGTATATCAGAGAGCAGCAGCAGCAGGTAAGACCCTCCACTACCACCACCTTCGTGTTTTGGGCATGCTTGTACAGCCAGGCCAAGCGCTGACATGAGATCGAATGGCAGGCCAACGGCAACGCCATCGGCCTCGCACCGATGCAGTCGCCGCAGCGGAAGATAACCGGCCCCAGGCCGATGGGCTCGAGGACTCCGAATGCTGAGGCGGATGACAAGAGGCGGTCGAGCAATGGTAGCGAGAAGGAGATTTTGGGTACGATCAGGAGGAAGCCTGTGAGGGGCGCGTCGGGTTGTAAGTCTTACCTGCCGTCAACTTTCTCAACTGTAGCAGGGGCTAATGGATACTGAGCAGAATATAAGTAGCAATGCAGAGAGGACGTTGAGGATAGTCATGGCTTGGCGAGCCTCGACCTCGCATCTGGATATACGAGGTTCAATGGGGCCGCTGAGATCAATTTCAGTTTGTGCATTTTGTTTCGAAAAGTTCGAAAGTGTTCGGGTGACGACGTTTATGATAGATACCAACCTTGACTTTTCTCTATATCTCCTTTGCGGGCGCTGCTGAGAGATTGCTGGGACATGGGCCGGGCCGTGGGTGATGGGGCAACGCAGTTTGATGAACGTTGCTGCTACGTACAGACGTTCTTACTGGGTTTGTAATTACGTTAAGTACAAATATGTGGGGACTGATCACTGTCCTTCGCCTTCCCGCTCTGGAGGCCGTGCCCGTGGATTCACAGCATCAATAAACACAATTCATCATCTAATACTGATGGTATGTGCCGCCTACCAGGGTTCTCCACCCTATCCGCTCATCATCCGGTTGTGTTGATAGAACGTATCAAAGACGCGGAGAGGATCTTCCGCAAAGTCCTTTAAAGAGTAGTGTATCATCGTGAAGACAGTACTACTTGGGAGAAAGGTAGTAGGATGATTGAAGCGCAGATCCTCCGTGCCATCCTCCTCCTGTTTCACGCCACAGAGAGAGTGAAGGCTCCCCCCGTTCTGGACATGAACAACGGATTTATACCGGAAAGAACGCCTGCGGACGATGTCGCCGACTTCCGCGACAGAAACGGTTTTTGCTTATTTGCGAACTCGGGTGGCAGGACTCCGGCCGTGTCAGTTCGGTCTCTGATCAATTACGATGATGTTACTGTCTGCTCTTTGTTCGTCCATGACATGCCTTTCAAAGCTGAAGACGTTCGGCTTCGGTAAAGTTCTGCAGTACCTCAATGTTTAGATGGGTCTTGGAAGGGACGTTGGCCGATCAAATCTATGATTGTGATATTGACCCATTTGCAGAGTAGCTCAACATCTCGTATTGAGTTGTCTTGAGCTTTTCTCGCCTGGTTGGCCAGCAAGTAGGGCGACAGCACTCTTAGCACGAAGCGTTGTAGTATCCGCATTCCTTGGGATAGATTTGGCTTCATATGCTGAGAGTCGACCTAACCCTGTTCCTATGACCTATACCCAATCAAATCGTATCCCCGAAGCGCCAAACGCTATGCCAAGGCAAAGTACAACTCATAGCTCGGATTTTCCAGTGCTTACAGTTCGTGCGTGAAACTCCCTAGCATCTTGTCCCCCCTCCGCGCCGCGTTTATCCAGAGGCGCTGCGTCGAAGAACCCTTCGAGATCCATCCACTCAGCGGTAAACGCCGTCACCAGTTTCGCCCAATCCTCCACCGTGTCCATATCCAAATGTTCCCCATTATCCTCTATTTCGTGCCAGACCCGCGGAAACGGTATCGGTATCATGTGTAGCACATCCACACCCCTCGCCATGAATGGGATATGGTCGTCTGCAATCATCGAGCTTCTGAAATTATTGGTTGTTTTTCCGGCTTCGGTGAGGAAGAGAGGTTCTTCCCTTGGTTGCTGGATGCGGGCGTTCTCATCGTTTGGAGATCTTGTGCGCTTGGAGGGGTGATTTGGCGAGGATTTGAATTGTTTGAGGTCACGGAGGCGTTTTTCGAGACCGGCCATGTTCTTGTATGCCCAATGCGTGGTCATGAAGTAGGACGGCACCTTCGGGTCCTTTGCGCCTAGGAGGTCTAGCAGTAGGAAGAGGGAAATCGACGCAAGCGGGGTGTGATAGGTTGATAGCGGTGGGTGATGGGTTTGATCCCAGGCTTCTGCGAGTGCTCTGTCACCAGGTTAGCACCTACGCAATAATGTCTTCCAGTAAGGGACGAGCATACCGCGCACCATACAACGAATCCGAGTCAGTCCAGCTCACAAATGCTTCCTCGCCGTCGAGTAGTATAACCTGCACGCCCTTCTCTTCATCCATTCCTTCGAGACCTCCTACAGCATCCGCTTGCATAGCTGCCCATTTTCTCGTCAACGCTTTGTCAATGCTCCTTACAGCATGTAGAATCATGGCGCATGGTGCCGCACTATCCGTAGCACCAATGAATCCGGTAGGAGTCAGTTTGCTGTCGTAATGCGCAACGAGCGCCAATCGACCGACATGTCCTGCCGATGCCCATGGTGGATCGCGAGTTGCGATGAAGTTCACGAACGGTACCTCCGCACCTGCAGAGGTCGGGGTTTTGCTTGTTGAATTCTGAAGCTCCAAATGCCAGTCAGGCAGGTTTGTTTTGAAGAAGTCGATGAAGTGTTTTAGGACCGCTAAAGAACCCGGCGTCCCAGGTACTCTTGGGACGAGGATAGGCGCGAGTAATGCGCCTGTATGGATGTCGAAGTCATCACCAGGTTCAGGTAATAGTCTAAGCGTCTTGTCCGAGAGGTTGGTATAAGTGGTGACCAATTCAGCAAGTAATCCAAGTAGGAAGGCGAGAAGCAGAGGACGTAACTGATGCATGGTGGAGGATCATCGGGGATGAGGAGAGGGCCACATCGTTTATTAAGACATCAACCTCGTGCAAGTCATATGAAAGGTTTCTTGCTCTCCGAGAACATTGGGGAGGCGGAGTCACGACCGCGCTGGGTCGACAGATGAGGATATGTCCTGTTTAACACTACTTGGTGAGCAGGAGTTTTGGTTGTTCGGAAGAAAGTCTACTGATCCGGGACCCACCACCGAACAGAAACATGGTACTGCACGTAGAACATTAACTTAATGTACGCCCGTGACACATGTACAGATGAGGATACTCCAAGGTCCTTAAGTCTAGCGATCAATATCGTGATTCCCGATTTGCTAAATGGGCGATAATATGATGATGATGCATACCTAAAGAATGCGGCCTTGGATGGAAGCGAGAAGGTCCCTATGAAGACAGAAAGCTTGAAGTGGTTGACCGGATCATCCAGCGGTGCAACTTAGTGTAAAGATCGATTGATGGTAATGCTAGGTGTATCTACACAATATATGACGAATTTGGCCCATATGATATGCTAACAGATATACCAGATATCATATAAATATGCAAAGATGCAACGAACGCTTCGAGGTCATCATTGTCTAGGATTTAAAACATGCATTTTAGTTCTTGGTGCTTTTCTTTTCACAAGACCGTACCTGATTGAGGGTTATGAGATAACTAACATTCAGCCGTCCCCAAGCCCACCATGGATGCTGATGCAACACTTTATCCAAGATCTGAAAACAGTAATGCAAAACGCACCGATGGAACAGGCTTTGGCCAAACTCCATGCTGCCCAGAACCTCAGATATCAATCTCTATCCCCAAGTCCATGCTGGCAAGTAAGTCATCATCCATGTTCCTTTTTCTAAACGTCGGCAAACCACCTTTCTTCTCTTGCGCTCTCTTCATACCTGCACCACTGGATGGTGTCTTGACCCCAGGCGTATCACTCTTCACAGGAGTCCCAACCGCCGTTCCTGTATGTGTGCCTCCTGGTAGCGGAGTAGCCGTCCTACTGATATCGCTGACTCCATCTCCAAAGAGGTCATCTACAGTCTTGTCTTTGCCGTCGGTTTTGAGACCCGATTGCTCCTTATTAATGTCATGCATTACCTTGGCCCTCGTCTTCACGCGTACAAAGGGATTTGCAGCGGCTTCACCTCTTGCCATGGCAGCTTGAGCCCGGGCCTCTGCCTTACGTTCTGCAATCTGAGCTTTCCGTATCGCCTCTGCGTTGGCTTTTCGGTTTTGCCGGTTGAGAGCTGCCATACGTTCCTGCTGCGTTGGGGCTTTCGGCTGCGAGTCCTTCTTTACTACAGACGTGCCAAAAGCAAGCTTCGGCCCTTCGTGTAGAGCTTTCAGCTCGGCGTCTAATCTTGCGATAGCTGCTTCGTCGCCCGCTTCCACAGCCGCCTCTCGTTCCGCTGTGATGCGCGCACGCTCTGAGGATATTGACTTGGAAGCAATGGCTCCAGAGCGGCGTAGCTTCTCTTGTATTTCGGCGTCAGTCCAGCGCCGATTAAGTAGACTGTGAATGTCGTTCAATTTATTCAAGAGAAACGTCTTGGACGGCGCTTTTAGGTTTTCCGAGATGAGCATCCGTTGCCAGCGCTCATACTCTTGATCAGTAAATTTGGAGTCGGAACAAGCGAGGAATGGCCATTCTTTTTCTGACTTCCCATGCGCGACAATCGCGTATTGATTCGTTGTAATGGTTTTGCCGTTGGGAGCTTCAATGGCATATGGTTTGCCTTCCGCGAAGCCTAAAGTAAAGCATTGAGTTAGGAGATTATACAAAATGCCGGAGGCGAAACTTACCCTTGATTTGCGCGATCCGGTATACATTGCGCCCAGTAGCCTTTTCCACGCCAATACTGACACGGCAAAAGCATCCTCGGATAGCATCCTCGAAACCAGGATAGAAGCACACCTTGGCAAAGTTCGACCTCCCAACCCTTACACGCTCAAGATCCTTGAGTTCTGCTGGCGGTTCATCTCGAGTCGCGGCAGGGGCCTCCTTTCTGGTGTCATCCCACTCAACTTCGCTTTCGCCCTCTGCGTCCGCGTCGGAGGGCCCTTTCTCGACGGATGGTGACCTCTTGTCTCGATCTCTCCGCTCGTCCCCACGCTTGCGCTGTTCGTCTCTCTGTTCTCTGGACCGCTTGTATGCTTCCAGCTGCTCACTGGCCTTGGTTTTTAACCTTGTGCTCTTCCGAGAACTATCCTCTAACTCTGCTGCGCCCGCTTTCCGCTTCTTTTTCTCCGCCTTTGTTTCATCGCGTTCTCGCGCTTGCAGCAGTCGACGAAGGTGGAGATCTTGCGTTCTACGCTCAGCTTCCGCCGCACGCTCGGCTAATATTTCCTCTCGCCGAATCTCAGACATGGACATTATTTCTTCCTTCTCTTTCTCGGAATGGAAAAGACCTTCAACAGGGAACAAGCCATCGGGCTCATCGTTGTTAAGGGCACCATCTCGAGGAGCTTCGGTGTCTGATTCAGACATTGCACCTGAGCCTAATGAGTCTCCCTCCGATTTGGCATCGGAGCTGCGACTTGTGTTAGCTAAGCCATCCAGGGCCAAGCCATGTCAGGGCCTTGCTGGTAGGCAAACAGCTTACGCTTCGCCTTCTTCCTCAGACAACTCGACCCGCTTCTTTGCCTTGGTCGAAGTACCCTTCCTCCCTGTCTTCGGCTTCCTCTGTGCTACGCCTCGCCTCATTGGTGATTTCGGCTTCTCTTCCTTCTCGACAGGGACCGAAGGCGCCCGCGACGGTGACTGACTGACTTTGAGGTCTTGAGGCTCGTCGTCTTCTGGCTCACTCGCACCACCTGCAAGAGCGAGGAGCTCGGCGTCGAGATCATCGTTGTCGGACATTCTAAAGAGCCGCAGTGTGAAAGGAAAGTGTGATTCTCCTAAGAAGCGAGAAGTAGCGAGCGTGGCTTTGTCAGAGCGTCGTGCCTTGGACGGACGATTCAGGTGATGTGTTGCCTAGTAACGATGATCCAGTGAATGTTACGTCCCCAAGCGGAGGTTGCTAGTGAAAGTATGTGTCTCGATGTTTCCTCACGTCGATAAGGTAATGGGAGCCAGAAAGCACGAAATGGAGTTGTAAATGTCAGGCATGGTTGGTGGTTAGTCAGCCCTGTGAGCGTGAGAGCCGCATTCAGATGGGTTATAGTCACGTGCACCTTAGACCCTTCGCGCAAACCTCAGTGTCCTGACGTCGCCGAAACCACAAAAAGTTTTGCCTTCCGTTAAAGACTTAAAGTCGGGTTGCTTTTGCAGCCATGAGTTGCGCACTTTTGTGTTTGTTCACATGCCCTTGTACTGCCTAATATTCTCTGATAGACTTCTTCCTTAGTATTATTGTTCTCAAGGGGTTTCCATTAGGCGCCCCAAATAGATGTCACTGCCAAGAGCTGGTTGGAAATCGGCTCGCCGCTCATTACTGTCCCAACGACTACCGATTTGCGACTTTCTCGCCCCTTGTATTATAGATTATCAAAGATGTCGTGGGTTAAGATGTATTGTTACTTCGAATGCCTCTGAAGAGACAGAGCTGCAGCCAAAGGCGATACACGAGAAGCCCGCAGCTGAACGCAAGCGCCCCCTTACCAAAGAGCAAAAGCGGTTTCTCGACAGCGCCGTAAGTGTGTGCACCCACTTTGGGTAGTAATTGTCCAGGTCCTAATCAATGCCTAGCTGCGAGTTAACCATGCGGGCGAGCTTGCCGCGACTCTGATTTACACCGCTCAAACTCCACCTATTGTGAAAGCACACCCTCACCTACGACCCCTGATGGAACATATGTTTGCGCAAGAGGCTGGCCACTTTGCTCACTTCAACCATCTTCTCGCGAAACACCGCATTCGTCCAACTGCCATGTATCCAATATGGACAATCGCTGCGACAGCGTTGGGCTGGGGCACTGCGCTAATGGGCAAAGAGGCGGCCATGGCCTGCACAGAGGCTGTAGAGACTGAGATAGGAGAACACTACAACGGGCAGGTGCGAGTATTACTGGCCTGGATGAAGGAGATGGAGGACAGGGGTGAGGAGGTGGGAAAGGAACTCACAGAGCTGGTGAGGCAGATCAGAAGAATCAGAGATGAAGAGCTTGAGCATTTAGATCATGCGGTGGAGCATGATGCCAAACAGGCCAATCCGTACGCGCTGTTAACGAATGTTATAAGATCAGGTTGTAAAGCTGCAATATGGATTAGTGAAAAGATATGACTCGGAAACGGCAGGGGCAGGTATTCGCCATGGAGGTGTGTGTACAGATATGATTGTGGTGTCAATAACCACACATCACCTAGAATAAGGGCGGCGCATGGAGTCTTGGGCTGAATTCGGCGGAGCTGCAACGAGGCCCTACACATAATGGGACCGGGGCCCAAATTCTTGGTTTCATTGATTTCCGGAGTGAGATTTACTGGAAGGTTCGATACCTGTTTTGTACTATATCGCATCAGCACTCCAATCAATTCTTCATAATAGCTGGGTTTGCATCCAAGGGGACCTAACTCTCAAGATCGATGACATCGATTTTGGAGTTGCAGCATAGGCAGTCCGCGAGTGATCGACCCCGGCATTTCTGTCACCCAGCTTGCTCTCCATATGCTGAGGGCTTTCACCTCCTCCAACGTATTATGCTGTGACGAGGTTAATGTAAATATGACCGAGGCGAACTAGAATATTTTTAAAAATAGATGCGGCTAAACTGCGGGCTAAACATGTGACAGCGCGCTCACTTTCCAAAATGTTACAGCTTTTCCCACAGATCAGCACAGATCGTGGTCGCAGTTTCTGGTTTACGGAAACTGTTTACGCCTGGCATCTGCAATTCAATGGTCTTGTTCCTCACGCCCATAGGCAGTAAATTCATAGGACTGTGGTAACAATGGCCATCACAATCCTCCCTCCAGCACCAGCTCCGTCCTTCAATCACCACGATGCGCTACCGCAGGACGAAGAGGAAGACCGGTTCGACCTCGAAGGCGACATCTCGATGCACGACGCCTCCCGTCCTTCGAAACGCAACAAACTGACCTCGAAGGCCATCGTGACTCCGGGTGAGACAGTCACCGACGACCCTCAATGGATGCGTGGCCACGGAACCTACATCCCTTCAACTTCGCAGACGCAAACGATAACGTCATCTCTCCTGGGCACTCTCAATCGCACGAACAAGCTGCTCTCCGTCTTGCCTATCCGTGCCCGTTATACGCCTGAAGTTGGCGATCTAGTCATCGGCCGCATCTTGGAAGTGCAGTCCCGGCGCTGGCGAGTTGATGTCGCAGCTCCGCTTACCGCCTCGTTGCCGCTGTCATCCATAAATCTGCCGGGTGGTATATTGAGAAAGAGGACTGCAGTGGATGAGCTGAATATACGGACCTTCTTCGTCGAAGGGGACTTGGTGCTGGCGGAGGTGCAGGGCGTATATCAGGATGGGAATGCAGGGCTGCATACCAGGAGCTTGAAGTACGGCAAGTTGAGGAATGGGTATTTCCTCGCTGTCTCAGGCACTGGCGGCGGCGGTGGGGTTGTAAGAGCAAGAAGACAGGTGTGGACAGTCAGCACTGCCCATGGTGGCGGCGACGTCGACGTCGTGCTAGGCGTAAATGGCTATATCTGGATTGCAAAACATGTGGAGCCGGACACAAAGGGCAAGGATGTTAGTATCACAAGACTTGAAGAGAGTGTGAGCAACAGCATATATTCAAGTCAGAATGACGAGATTGCGCCGCAAACGAGAAAGGAGATTGGAAGGATCGCCGGATGTATAAGAGCACTGGTGGAGCACGGGGTTAGGGTGGATGAAGAGATGGTGATGAGGGCGTACGATGCGAGTCTGGACATTGAAGTTGAAGATGGCGATGCCGGTGAATACTTGGGTGGGGAGACGGGGAGGAGAGTCGTGGAACTCGCTTTAGGTGCTATGGGCTGACACCTCCTCAAATCCCTCTAAATCAAGATCTCCACTGCTAAGGGCGCCCCAGAAGACCGTATGGAGGTCACGCAAAACGCAAATGCATTTTGCCCTGCATAAGCGATAGGGAAGCTGGTTTTACTACGACCATGAGACATGGGACGGCAATGGGACCACTTCGGACCTGGGTCGAACGAGAGGCTGAGACCATTCCGAAGCATTGATAGGTCGAGGGCCTAGACTGCACTCAGTTCCACAGAAGAGAAGTACGAATCGATCGCGGCTCGTTCGATTGGTTGTCTCCCGGACAAAACACCAACTGCCGTACAATATCTTCCAAGCCTTCGCAAATTAGGGGCAAAAGCCGATCATCCCATCCGCGTTGCCGTCGCTTTGTCCGCAAGGGCGCTTCCTTGCCATGCGGATCATGGTACCACTCGTCATTGCACTTACTTTCACTCCTCGAAATGGAAGAGTATTCTTCTTCTACGATGAGTCAGCGCTACTGTATTCGGAACTTCGTACCACATCATACGAGTCAAAGGTGGATCGAGGCCAACAAAAGTAAACCGTGCCGAAGGCCAGCCAATAGCCTTACGATGTCTCTGCTGTATGAGAACCGTATCAGCATGGTTGGCGCCAAATACTAAGCAACCGGCTAGGGAGCTTTGCAGGCCTTGGTACCTCGAATCTGTGCCTCTTAAAATTGTGCGAGACTAGTGTAACATGTGCCGGGTAATGTCCCGTTAACTTTCTGAACGCTATGATGGGAAACAACAGGTTTTGGTAGCTATCAGTGGCCTGCTCTTCAAGCATGATTCTCTGGAGGACGCTTTGGTCAAACATGGAAGAAGCCTTGTAAGCGTTGAGATAGCTTTGCGCTTCTGTGAGGGACGTCTGCTGCCGCTTGGTCGCTCCGCCGGAGAACATGAGAATACTCCTATGGTGGAAAGCTAGATCAGCAGTTCTGTTGGCAAGACAAAACCATGAGATGTATAGACCGCCCTCATTTGAGCTGGACTTGGGCCTCACCTCTCATCCAGGCAGTTAATGCCTAGCTGGATATGCTGCATGAAGGTAAGATGCTCGCCAGGTTTATGATCTGCAGCGCCCAGTATCACCCGTCTGCGTTGGAAGGGCTCAAGGAGCCAGTTGCCCTCGTTCATCGGATCCGAGTATGAGTCCCCAACGTAGATGGCGTGGCAGCAAACGATGACGAGATGAGTTGAACACGCAGGCCCGTGGCCTTGGCTTTTAGTATCAATGCCGTACTGACAGGCAATCGATGAGGTGTATTCAAAGCCATCTTGACCTTCTAGCGGTGACATTGTGAGGATATTATGGGCTCAGCAATACACCTAGTAAGATCTCAGGCGTCCTTTTAAGGAGCGTGGGAGAGCCGGCCATACTAGGATGATATGCCATACGCGGTACGCCCGCGCCAGTGGAGGCGCAAAAATAAGCCAACGGTCGTCGAACGGCGGTATGGAACAGTTTCTTTCACCGGCCGCAGCTCACAGCATAATCATCTCCGGGTGCTGATAAGCACGCAGAGTACTTCACCTAGGAATAATATATTATTGCCGTTTCTAATTATACCCATACACGATACCGCGGTAGGTCCGACAAAGCCCCAGCCCCTGTCTTACGCTAAGCCTTACAACCAAAAACAGCCCTGGAGTCTTTGCACTGGTGTAGCGCAGGGTCTTTCTCCACATCCACGCTGATACCTTATTATTCGCGTACTTCTACCCTTTATGATCCTTCTATAGCTTACATCTCTCGGGGCGTCGTGACCGTGAGCATCACCTCTCAATCCTACCCCCTTTCACTCCTTCAACCGCGTTCTCCTTCGCGTCGAACGTCTTTCATGGCGTACCAGGGTCAAGGCGGGGGCTACGGTGACGACCACCGACTGCAAAACATGCAGCCAGGCGCAGTAAGTTCTTTGTCCCAGCACGGTGAAGCTGTGGCAAATCTGACGGCGGGATAGCGCTACCAAGCACCTGAGCATCCTGGCGAAGCTTCCGAGGATGATGAGGTCGAGCAATCTCTCCTCCACCCAAGCCCTTTCCGACCACACAACGGGCCGTTTGACGATCCAAATTCACGTCTGCATGCACAACCACCGCGTCCGCCATCCGCTTACAGCTTATCTGAATCATATGTGGGCGAAGGAGAGACCTATGATACATCGTACCAAAGCAAGGCCTACCCGGATGGTCCCGCCAGCTACTCTGCACCTGGACCGAGACTGGACGATACTACAGGGGCTTTTGCTGCTCCTCTGAGAGCACCATCTCCGTATGCTGGAAGCGAAACGGATACATCGGAAGCATGGCGACGTAGACAGCAACCTGGTGGCCCTGCAGCTGGTGGACTCGGGCGAAGCGCTACTCGCAAAGTCAAGCTCGTGCAAGGCTCGGTGCTCAGCGCAGACTACCCGGTCCCAAGTGCAATTCAAAACGCGGTACAGGCAAAGTACAGGAACGACCTGGAAAGCGGCAGCGAAGAGTTCACCCACATGCGATGTACGGCCGCAACCTCTAACCACAAGCTTCTAATGGCTAACCCTCGCTACAGATACGGCGGCTACTTGCGATCCCAACGACTTCACCCTCAAGAATGGCTACAATCTACGACCCGCCATGTATAACCGGCATACGGAGTTATTGATCGCCATTACCTATTATAATGAAGACAAAGTTTTGACGGCTCGGACGTTGCACGGTGTCATGCAGAACATTCGAGATATTGTTAATATCAAGAAATCCGAGTTTTGGAACAAAGGAGGCCCTGCTTGGCAAAAGATTGTTGTTTGTCTAGTTTTTGATGGTATCGACCCATGTGACAAGGGCACGCTGGACGTGCTAGCCACTATCGGCATCTATCAGGACGGTGTCATGAAAAGAGATGTAGATGGAAAGGAGACACAAGCACACATATTCGAATATACCACTCAGCTGTCTGTCACTGCAAACCAGCAGCTTATTCGACCGCTAGACGATGGACCGACAACCCTTCCACCGGTGCAAATGATTTTCTGCTTGAAGCAGAAGAACAGTAAGAAGATCAATTCCCACAGGTGGCTCTTCACTGCTTTCGGCCGGATCCTTAACCCGGAAATCTGCATTCTGCTGGATGCTGGAACTAAGCCGGGACCGAAGTCGTTACTCGCTTTGTGGGAGGCTTTCTACAACGACAAAGACCTCGGAGGTGCCTGTGGGGAGATCCATGCTATGTTAGGTAAAGGTTGGAGGAACCTCATCAACCCACTTGTCGCGGCGCAAAATTTCGAGTACAAGATTAGTAATATTTTGGACAAACCACTGGAAAGCTCGTTCGGTTATGTTAGCGTGTTGCCGGGCGCGTTCTCTGCGTACAGATTTCGCGCCATTATGGGACGCCCTCTGGAACAGTATTTCCACGGAGATCATACCCTGTCGAAACAGCTTGGCAAGAAAGGTATCGAAGGCATGAACATATTCAAGAAGAACATGTTTCTGGCCGAGGATCGTATCTTGTGCTTCGAACTTGTCGCCAAAGCGGGCTCGAAGTGGCATCTTACCTACGTCAAAGCCTCCAGAGCGGAGACTGATGTACCTGAAGGCGCGCCCGAATTCATTGGACAGCGAAGGCGATGGCTTAATGGCTCCTTTGCCGCTAGCGTATACTCCTTGATGCACTTTGGGCGGCTGTACAAGAGTGGGCACAATATTCTGCGGATGTTCTTCTTCCATGTTCAGCTACTCTACAATCTCTTTACTGTCATTCTCGCTTGGTTCGCGTTAGGTGAGTATATTGGAGCTCCGTTCATGGAAATCTCACTAACGGGCTTAGCTGCATTTTGGCTCACTACCTCTATCATAATGGATCTTGTCGGAGTTCCAAGCGATATCAATGGCCAGACGGCCTTTCCCTTTGGGCGAACCGCGACACCCATCATTAACACCATCCTCAAATACATCTACCTTGCTTTTATCCTCTTGCAGTTCATCCTCGCACTAGGCAACAGGCCAAAAGGGTAAGGATCCTTGTTCCCACACATGTTCATACTTACTAACACTGGGTATCAGGTCGCGTCATAGCTACATTGTGTCTTTCTGTGTCTTCGCGCTCATCCAAGTCTACATTATTGTCGATTCAATGTACTTGGTCGTACGGGCTTTCTCTCCGGGTTCGAAAATCACCGGCATTGAAACGGACAATGCGTCAGACTTTGCTCGGACCTTCTTCTCTTCCACTGGCGCCGGCATAATTATAATCGCGCTATGTGCCACATTCGGTCTCTACTTTGTCGCCTCCTTCCTGTACCTCGATCCTTGGCACATGTTCACCTCATTCCCCCAATACCTACTTGTCATGTCCTCCTACGTAAACATCCTCATGATTTACGCCTTCAGCAACTGGCACGACGTGTCGTGGGGCACCAAGGGATCCGACAAGGCAGATGCTTTACCTTCGGCCCAGACCCAGAAAGCCGCGGACGGGAAGACGAAAATCGTGGAGGAGATAGACAAGCCGCAAGCCGACATCGACAGTCAATTCGAGCAGACTGTCAAGCGGGCCTTGGCGGAGTACAAACCGCCGAAAGAGGACACACAGAAGACTTTAGAGGACTCATACAAGAGTTTCCGAACCAGACTGGTCACCTCCTGGATCTTCTCAAATGCACTCCTGACTGTGATTGTCACAAGTGACAACTTCGACAAATTTGGTTTCACTGTGAGTTTGGGATTCTACGGATGTGTGAGAAGGATACTGACGAATAGTTTAGACTGGTGCTTCGCAACGGACAGCTCATTTCTTTCAAGGTTTGCTTTGGGCTACGGCTCTCCTCTCCATTATTCGCTTCCTCGGCTGCTGTTGGTTCTTGGGCAAGTCGGGTATATTATGTTGTTTTGCTCGACGGTAGAAGCGGACGTTGTCCTGTCTAGCGATGAAGTGTATAACGGATGCTATGCTATGCTTTAGACTGTCTCGTTCTTGGCGTTGTTTGATCGTGTCATAGATGAGCTGGCTCAGACTTGAACGATTGTTCTGCTTGCATAGCCTGGGGTACCACATTCATACGAGACACGGACAACCATAATTCTCTTCGCAATTCGAAATGGAGCTCTAGAATGCAATGAACACCTGCCTGTGATAGCGCTTGCAATGCCGGAGAACCCACGTAGTACTACAATACACGTTGGCGCAGCCAACAAGGCAGCGATGTAGGTACTTAGGTACATCATCATAGAAGTGACGCTCATATCACCCAGGAACTTCACAAGAGTTACGCCACAGCATACGCCGCCATCTTTTCCTGTAATACGTGCTTTGATACAGTTCACTCTAATCACGCTCGCCAAAAGCCTTACTCACAATCCCAAACAGCTGCTAGCCCTCTCGACCTTTCCTTCATAGAGTTGCGGCTTCATCTACAGCGACTAGTATCACAAACGCGAGGGTTCTCTTATAGCTTTCCACCTTGATCCGGAGCTCCATAACCCTTGATAGGCTTGATCGCGGAAGGGAGAAAAACAGCCTTTTGGTGGGAGTCTGTCTATCCGCGCAGAGATAACTGGTCGGCACGATGTTAAAGATATGGTCGATGGTAGGCTAACAACTCTATTCCTCCCAGTCCGCAAACCTTTTGTCTGCCGGAATAATCTCAGAATGGCGCTGACGCTGAGGTACAGAAGCAGAAACAGCAGCAGGCGGACAACGCCACTGCTGGCACGAAGAAGAAGAAAGTCACAGCCGCGCAGCTACGGGTACAAAAAGGTGCGTTCGCCCTTCTCTACACCATATTAAACGCATCATACCGGTTATTGCAGCATCGCTGGGAAAGTATTGGCTAATGTACATGGCCCACAGATCTCTCAGAGCTATCTCTAGGCTCGACGATGCGCCTCGACTTCCCCAACCCCGATGACATCCTCAACTTCACCCTCACAATCGAGCCCGACGAGGGGATGTACAAGGGCGGATCCTTCCACTTCTCCTTCGCCATCAACCAGAACTTCCCCCACGATCCACCGAAAGTAAAGTGCACGCAGAAAATATACCACCCGAACATAGATCTGGAGGGTAACGTGTGTCTGAATATATTGAGGGAGGACTGGAAGCCGGTGCTGAATTTGAATGCTGTTATTGTGGGGTTGCAGGTTGGTGGTCTATGAGTCTGGAGATACAAGGTGGGTTGGTGCTGACAGGGAATTAGTTCCTATTTCTGGAGCCGAACGCGTCGGATCCGTTGAATAAGGAGGCTGCAGAGGACTTGAAGTCAAACAGGGAAGGGTTCAAGAGGAATGTACGGGCGGCCATGGGCGGAGGCACGGTCAAACACCAGACGTTCGAAAGGGTATCGAAGTAGAGGCGCAGTTACAGACCACAAGCTCTCGACAGGTTCGCTCAGGTTCGCTATGGTCCACGGCATTGGCGTTGATGGTACATACCCCCATATATCCTATATTGGCCGTGCAGATTTAGAAGCATGAGACTCCTTTGAGCGTTAACGTATCATATAGACTATGAGGATGGACCATGGCAATACGAATGTTTGTTATATCTCAACCTACGAACAGCTAGCTGAAGGTAGGAAACAGGGCCGCTTTCCTTGATACGAGTGAAATCTTTACTCGATTAACTGCTCATTGGTCCTCATTCCGTCTATAAAGATCTACATGTCAGCACTGTCCAAATCCCAACGTGAAGTCACTGCTCTACTTGATTCATGGTAGGTAGGTCATCGTCAAATACCTACTGATAGCCTTCCCCAGACTCCGATATCGGCGTTTGGGACACCCGAACTGTCAGCCCTGCAAGAAATTTGCGGACCCTTCAAAGCTCCATGACTGTTTAGCAACGGTGTTGTCCAACACTGCATTTTTTCCATTATCAGTCGTTCTACCTGGTTCAGATCACTACCACATATCACAATGGCGTCAAGAAGTGCTAGCCGTGCGTTAAGGAGTTCGCTCAGAAAGCAATTGATCTCTCCTGTCGTTCAGCGTCGTACCTTCATCTCAGCACTCAATGCCGCTCGAGCAGGTGCAATTGCTGCGCCAAACGCTGCAGTCCCAGGATCTGTACGGCAGACGAGGGGCATAAAAACAGTTGACTTTGCCGGGACCAGGGAAACCGTGTACGGTAGGTGCAGCTTTGAGCAGTGTAAGCTGCAAAATTGGATATTGACGACTATACAGAGCGTGAAGACTGGCCAAGGGAAAGGCTTCTGGTGAGTTGACAATGACTTACATCTGCCTCTTCAATTGCTACATTCATAGAGCTTCGGATACAGCACAGGTAGACTGACGATCGCACTCCAGGACTACTTCAAAAATGACACCCTCGCCCTCATCGGCTACGGCTCACAAGGTCACGGTCAAGGTCTTAACCTCCGCGACAACGGGCTCAATGTCATCATTGGTGTGCGGAAGAATGGCGCTTCGTGGAAGGAGGCACAACAAGATGGATGGATCCCCGGGACAAACTTGTTCGAGGTGGATGAGGCTATCAAGAAGGGTACGATCGTCATGAACCTCCTCAGCGACGCGGCACAAAGCGAGACTTGGCCCGCTATTAAGCCGCAATTGACAGAAGGAAAGGTATGATAAAACCTTACTCCTCTACGCCCGAGCGCTAGGAAACCAGAGCGTTCACTCGTCGAAGAATTGAACAAGCTAACGTGGCCAACACATAGACGCTCTACTTCTCCCACGGCTTCTCCCCCGTCTTCAAAGACCTAACCAAAGTCGACGTCCCCACCAACATCGACGTCATCCTCGTCGCGCCCAAAGGCTCCGGCCGCACAGTCCGCACCCTCTTCCGCGAAGGCCGCGGCATCAACTCCTCCATCGCCGTCTTCCAAGACGTGACCGGTAAGGCCGAGGAAAAAGCCGTCGCGCTCGGCGTCGCAGTCGGCTCGGGCTACCTCTACAAAACAACCTTCGAGAAGGAAGTCTACAGCGATCTCTACGGCGAGAGAGGCTGCCTCATGGGCGGCATCCACGGCATGTTCCTCGCCCAGTACGAAGTCCTCCGCGAACGGGGACATTCGCCGTCAGAAGCGTTCAACGAGACTGTCGAAGAGGCGACGCAGAGTCTGTATCCGCTGATAGGGCAGAATGGCATGGACTATATGTATGCGGCGTGCTCGACGACGGCGAGGAGGGGTGCGATCGATTGGAGCAAGAGGTTCAAGGAGACGCTGAAGCCGGTGTTTAATGACCTGTATGATAGTGTGAGGAACGGTACTGAGACGAAAAAGTCGTTGGAATTCAACTCGAGGCCGGATTATAGGGAGGCGTATGAGAAGGAGATGAAGGAGATTAGGGAGCTGGAGATTTGGAGGGCCGGGAAGGCTGTTAGGTATGCTCGGTTCTTTCTCGAAGCGATTCTGGGATGTTTGCGGGAAAAGGTGTGGATGCTAACTGCCTGCAGGTCTCTGCGGCCTGAGAACGCCAAGTGAAGGATGGATCCTGGTTGCTGAAAACGCCAGTTGGGGGCTTCTAGAGGTTCGGTTTGGCCTTTTGAAGATCTGAGAGCAAGGCAATTTAGCGGCAGTTTCTTGTATACGTCAGGCCCTGCGCCTGGTCAGCGTGATCTTGCTTTCATGGCGCTGCAAGGGCTATAGAGGGCGCCATGGTTCCAAAAGTACTCAACCATAAATCTGCTTGACATGATCTGTTCCGCAGGATGGTTCACTAGGTACCTTATAAATCTGTCGAATCAATTCGAACAACCTGATATATCAAAAAATGCTACGAGTGATGTGAAAGGTGAAGGCAAGAGTAAGAGCTTCGACGGTTCTTTGCTCATAGCCGTGCACCTGCACCATGACATGTTCAAGCACCTGTACCGGATGTGTAAAGCGTTTGCAACACATTTGACGGTGCAAACCCTCTATCCTCTCAGAAACTCCGCGTGGCTCATTGCTTTCGATAAAGCCAAGTACACAACGACTGAAAGTCGTCAACCAGACTCCTGAACGCCATGCTGTATAAGCCATGGTTCCTATGACTCTCACGCTACATTGTAGAAGCAACTCCCAGCGCTCTCGGAACGCCTAGGACACACAGTCTCCCTGTCTGCCCAGAGCCTCTGACAATAGTGTTTCTGGTATAGGTACCTGCTCCGCATACTTCCCAACGCCATGGCACCGATCTAAACATGCTGAACCCCCAGAACGCCAATCATGACCCATACCGTGCATCAGAGCGCCATAACTGTAAACCTGTCCAGAGCACACTTCACTTCTTCCCACCTCGCTTTCCCTTCCCTTTACTGCGATCGCCGGACGCCGTCGTCGATGACACGCTTCCTGCTCTGGACGTCCGAGGAGACGACGCCTTGGTACCGTTCTTGACATTGTCAAGCTGCTTATTCTGGACGAAGACATACGTCAGCAAAGACTATCCTGAGAGAACTCTGACGAATAGAGGAAGAATTCACAGTACCTTAACAGCAGGCACCTTTCCCTTCTTCTTCGGCGGCGCATCCTCGTCATCCAGCTCCTCATCGTCAAGAGCATGCACCCTCTTCCCCTTCCCATTCGTTATCGTTTCCTGCGCGTCGTCAAACTCCTTCACCACCATCGACATCAGCGTGTTGCAACGCCGCCCAAGCTCCTGAGGCGTCCTGCTGAGGATGAACCAGTCGAATCTGAACAGCGGTGACTCCCGGACCTCGTCTCTGATTTTCTCGTAGACACCTTCGCTGTCTACGCCATATCTGTCTAGCATCACCAGTAAGAAGCGGTCTTCTTCCTCGGTGTAAACCTTTTTGTTGGTTGTGGAGATGGAATAAGTGATTTTGAGCTGCTGCAGTGGTACACGATAAAGAGACATCTTCTTTCTGAGCATATCCCTCTGTTGTATGACTTTCCTGCTCCGCTCCTCGCCTTCCTCGATGGTGTTGATGTGCTTTTGCCAATGGTCAAGAGTCTTGTACTTTTTCCAGAACACGGCTGCGTACTCCTTGATTTCCTCTGCATTCTTGCCATCCACTTCAATAGCAATATCATCATAATTGTGACGGCCATACTTTGCACTGCCGTTGATGAACTGTTGGAAATCCCGCTTGTTCCAATCCGGAAAACCGTCTTCGGTCAGCCTTGTCTTCTCCGCCTGCTCCTTCTCTGTAAGAGGCTCAGCATTGTCGATTTGATTCTGCTCGAGCTGCTGTTCGGCTTCGCGGTCTTCGAGGGTATCTTCGTCACCTTCTGCAAGTGGAGCTTTGATGTTGTTCTGCTTCCTGTACCATGCAGTCTCCTTATCTTGCAAGTCCTTGAGCCGTTCCGAGAAGAACTGGTAATCGTGTATTGTGACTTGCTTTGGCGCTCGGGGAACGCGCGGCTTTGTGTCAGCCGTACGACCGCCCGTCATGAGCGCCTGTCGGTAGTACTTATCCATGGAGTAAGACTGCTCCTTCCGCTCGCGCTTAGCTGGGTTTATCCAATTGACGCCGATCTCCTTCTTGCGTGGTGCAAAAGTTTCTCCATTCCACTCATAGGTCGAATCCGACGTGAACTTCTGCACGTCATCAATGCCGAGCTTCTCATACTTGGAACTGAGCTCGGCGGTTCGCTCTTCGCCCCTCTTAAGGATCTGATCGATGTCGTCGTCGGAGATCTCGGTGCCTCCTCCCAAAGTGGCCACACCTCCTTGAGACTGGAAAACCTTCTCAGCTCCATGTTGTATCATGGTCAAAAGCTCGTCCTTCGAAGCTGCATTCTTCGCCTGCTGCTGAGCCCGACCTTGCTGGATGACGAGTTGGTCAAGTCGGAGCTTCTGAGCTGCTCGTTCCAAGACCTTCTCTTCGATTGCATTCTCGGTGACCAACCTAAAGACTTTGACCTGCTTTGTCTGACCAATCCGATGAGCACGATCCATAGCCTGGAGATCTGCTTGGGGATTCCAATCACTATCATAGAGTATGACAACATCGGCACTGGTGAGATTAATGCCGAGCCCACCCGCTCGAGTGGTAAGAAGGAACAGAAACTTCTCGGAGTCGGGTTTGTTGTACGTATCGATGGCTGCGATACGGTCTTCGTGCGCTGTAGAACCATCAATACGGCAGTACTGATATCCTCGCATCACAGAGTAATCTTCAAGAATATCCAGTACTCTGCTCATTTGCGAGAAAATGAGCACTCTGCTACCCTGCGCCTTCATCCGCTTTAACAGCTTGTCAAGCATAACCATCTTGGCGGCATTTGTAACAAGATGTTCGTCGGTCGTGTATGGAGGACCTGGTTCAGCACCCTCAAAGAGATAAGGGTGATTACAGCATTTTCGGAGCTGCATCACTATGTTCAGAAGACGAGTTTTGGATTCGCGCTTTCCAGCAGCCCCGTTGACCGCATCAATATCCTTTTCAAGGATCTTCTTGTACCATCTGACTTGCATTTCGGACATTCCGATGTAGACATTAACTTCCTTCTTAGGCAGTAAACTCTTTTCAACATCACTCTTTACACGTCTTAGGAGGAAAGGTCTTAACACCTTGTGTAGCTGCTGAACTACGGTGTCTTGGTCCGCCTGCTGATTCGAGAACCACTGATCGAAGGCCTCCGAATCGCCAAAGACATCAGGAAGTAGGAAGTTTAGCAGCGCCCAGAGCTCGTGGAGGTTGTTTTGAAGTGGCGTTCCGGTAATGAGTAGTCGATTCCGTGAGTTGAAAAGACGGATAATCTGCGCGAGCGACGACTCCTCGTTCTTGATTCGATGAGCCTCGTCAATGATTATGTATTCCCACGGAAACTTCTTCAGATGCGTCTTTTCTCGAAGGATCATTTCATAACTCGTAACGCACACATCGAACTTCTCGTCGATCAGCCGCTCGTTAATCAACTGATGTCGCTCTTCCTTGGCCCCCTGAAGGACCAACACATTAATCTCTGGTATCCACCTCTCGAATTCTTGCTTCCAGTTGTGTAAAGTTGACTTAGGCACGACGATAAGGTGGGGTCCGGTGATTCCCACGACGAAACGTAGGTAGCCAATGAATGCAATCGTCTGCAGTGTTTTGCCTAAACCCATTTCGTCCGCTAAAATCCCGGAGATACCATTTTCGTGCAACGATATGAGCCAGTTAAGACCAGCCACTTGATAGTCTCGCATTTCTCCGCCTTTGATAAACGCTGGCGATTCCCGAAATATAGTCTCCGCGCCACCTCCATGCTTCCCCGCTCTTAAAAGCTCAGCATCTTCTTCCTGCTCGGTCTTGCGTTTGCGGTCATTGGTAGCTCCACCCTTCCGGGAGTGGCCTTTCCTGGCCTTTGCCTCATCTTCAGCGTTCTGCCGGTCTATCTCTTCCATAATCTGTCTGATTTTGGGATTCGGATTGGTTTCGATGAAGTGGCGGAACAGGTCAGTAAGGCCAAGTAGGTAGCGAAAGCGCCGAATCGAGTCATCTTCCTAATGTACAGATAAGGTCAGTACAGTCCTGATGTACTCCAATAACACGAGGATTTGAAAACCTTTGATTCCTGTAGACGGTTCTGCTTCTTCCCAAAGACGCTTTTCCTCAGCTGGGTTGCCTCTGCGCGACGCTTACGTCCATCGAGAGGCGCATCCCCGGCTACACTGCTAGCTGTGGTGTTTGGATTGGTGTCGGTATCCTGCCAAGCCGTGAGTCCAAAAGTGCCGCTTATTCGGTTGTACACTGAGAGGCTGACTGTATAGTCTGGCGTGTCCTGAAAACCCTACAGAGAATAAATTCAGCCTATGACAAGATACGAGCAACAACTCTGCCGTATGCGTGGGTTGAAGGTAGAATGAAGGCATCTAATCGACCAATACGCAGAATCGAGGGAAATGTATTCTTACAACTATTTGTTCATTCTCAGACTCTGACATTTGTCGCCCATTAACCTGGGCCACCCCATCCATGGGAGTATCTGGATTAGAGTCATCGTGTTCAGATTCGGTATCAATGCGCGAAGGCGACATTGCTGCTTCTTGACCTCACTGGGTGACCCAGCGGCCTTCCTTGGGTTACGCTTCTGTCTGACAAACGCAGTCGTGTTCTATCTTAAGGCTTGAGCAGGAGGTCGTTGAAGTAGCTGACGTCCCAAGTGTCAATACTTAGCGGCTGCAAGGTAGAGTGTATGACGAGGTAGGAGAGATGGAAATACAATGCTTGGGAGGGAAGGATAACACTTTCCTGAGGAACCGCGTCTGCCACGCGCCGATTGGCGCATCAAGCGAACCTGGTAAGGCCCCGGCAAAGGCGTGTGGGCCGTCCCGGTGACGTGCGGACACAGGGTCGTAGGGTCCGCTTCAGGTCCTTGTGCGCCTCTGCTGTCAACAATGCCATCGTCGACTTACAAAATAACCCGTACACCTTTCTACAGTCACTCCACTTCTTTGACTTCTTACATTCTGGGAGGCGGACGGTGTTGCTCTGGACGTGTTGGAAGGAACATTTGCAAACATTACGAGGTTGCCTAAGAGTCTATTTGTGGGTTTTACGTAAAGCCCCGGCCCAGTCTGCTTCCCAGCTGCTTATTGACCGACGATAGGCAATCTACACCTTGAAGAATCAAACGAAAGCACTCAGAAGACAAATCTGTGACAACCAAGATGGATTCTATGCGAAGTCTAAACACGTCGCTACCCTCCTCCCTACCTCCACCAGCAGCGCAACCTCAGCCGCCGGAGCAGCTGCTTCAAGCATTCAAGACCGCCGCTTTGTCTGTGACGACTCTCTACAAAACAGCTGCAACCGACCAAGCAAGAGCACGGACCGCTGGATTTCAAGAAGCCTTAGATGAACTGTTGCAGTTTCTGGACCGAGAAAATCTAGGCTTAGGTGACGGAGAAGGGTGGAAGGTGCGACAGTGGGCAACAGAGCGGTTGGATGGCGCAGTACCCGTCCACAATACAAGCGACAGTGACGACGAAGCGGATGAAGATAAGAGACCGAGACACTCTTCACCGCTTCTTCAGCCGGCACCTAATCGACATCTACTACGCACAGTCCAGCTGTCGAAATGCGATGCACCCGCACGTACGGAGTCGGCGCCACCCATGACGAGGGAGAGCCCCAGGAGGCCGAGTATCCAGCAGGAGATGGAAACGACATTTGACCGACAAGAAGTATTTACGTTTCAGTCACCACACGCCTTGCCTGCCTCTGACGACATCCCGATGAACACCGCGGAGCCAGCCTCAGAAGCTACTCCCAACCCACCAACCTCGGCTCGAGGAGAGAGCCACCCTCAACAAACTCGCAATGTCTCGCGGCGTACGAACCACAACACACGAGGCAACCCCAGGACTTCAGCATCACTGGGCTCCCTTGGAGCGGGTGCGGGAAGTAAGCGGCGGATAGCGTTTGGTGACTTCTTCGATATAAGTGGTCTCAGCAACGACAGAGAGAAACACGGGGGTGGGAGCAAAAGAACACGGTTTATCTAAGAAGGGAATAGAGACTTTGGCATGATCGTCCTGAGCTTCGCAACACGCTGGATTCCGGACATTGTATGGCGTCTCTCGATGCAAAGACAGCGTGACGAGTTGGCTTAGGGTGTACAGCTTTTGTTGAGGGGCTAGATTCTGTATAGAGCCGACTAGCAAGACACAAAACTATGCTTCTTGCACTTCCCACGGTATCTGTTTGCCACTCAGCCAAACTTTGTTTCCCACAATTATGCAAGTCTCCTATGCGGGTTGACGTGTGTTTTCGACGGTAATGTGGTGGTCCGGTTACAGCCATGCAGTCGGCACCAAACTTCCTCCATCTTGTTTCACGTCGCTTTTGCCCGTCACGACTATCCCGAATCTCTCTTCTCCGTACCAGTACGTCCCAGCAGCAGATCCTTAGTTTGCCAGTCTGTACATTCCCATCATTGCCAACGTCATTGCTAAACCTGTAACTCCCGCTTTGCGTGTCCTTATGCCAAACACGGACTTGCTCTTCACTATTGCCGCCTCTTGCTGCCTGAGCTGCCGCTGACCAGAGAAGTAGCTGTAGGCTCCTAAACCGATGAAAGCGGATGCGCCTGTTATGGTCAGCTTCAGTCCGCCTGAGCCATGCTAGCCTGGAGAGGAAGAAGAGGTGGTGGTTAACATACCAATTACACGACAAGGTGTACAATCCTCGAATTTGTCCTGGGCCAGAACCTTGTCTAGTTGCTCTGGCTGCTGTAGTTGGTAGAGTGACGGTACTGAGCCGTTTCCCATTCTCTTGCAGTTCCCAGTAACACAGAAATTAAACACGCCAAAGCCAAGAGCGTAGTTACGTGCTCATCTGTTTCATTAGAGACCGCGACAATATATTATCTTGAGACCATCAATCTTATAACATGGGGCAGAGCGGTCCGGCTTCTCTCATCGGTCTTGGTCTGCCACGCGTCTTCTCGTCTGCTATGAAGTTCTTGAGCCAAGACAAGTGGCAGAGGGTTTGGACGAAGGCATAATATTGATACGGCCGACTCCCCGGTCAGCCCTACATGCCACCAGCCACCCGGCCCACTGACTGAGCGGAGCATCTTTGTTAAGATACTGACCATACCAATAACAACGACTACCATGAGCGCCATTGAGGCGCTTTACATATTCGACGAGCATAAGTTCGTACCTGCCTCTTGTCCTGCTTCCGTTCCTCCGCTGAGCCATCAGGTAGCAACTCCATACTCAACCATGTCTACCTAGGCCGTCCTCCCTCCGCAAAGATCCTCCTCCCCATCTACCTCGCTCACCCTTCGCCGCGGCCCTCCGTGCTATACTTGCCGCAGCTCAATCCGCCAAGTCTATGCTTCTCCACGATCCAAGACCGGCTGCTCTTCCTCTGTCCCTCGTCTGTAGACATCGAACCGTTGCTGGTAATTGAGTTCCTACACAGGGTTGCAGATGCACTGGAAGAGTTCTTGGGTTCGCCCCTGTCGGCGAGTAAGATAGAGGGTTCATATGATGTAGTGGCTCAGCTACTGGGGGAGATGTGCGATGTGGGAATTGCGTGCAATACAGAGCCTAATGCGCTGAGGGATGTGGTGGAAGTGCCAAGTTTGGTTGGGAAACTCCTGAGCGGTGTCGGTCTACCTTCGTACGTTGTGACTACCAGAAGGGTAGGAGCAAGACGTGCTAACATGACTCTGTTAGCTCTTCTCCCAGCCTGAGCTCGGCTTCAGGCCCATCACTTTCCCGCTCGACTCTTCAACCATCATCAGTCACAGCATCCGGCCTAGCAATTCCATGGCGTCGCAGCAACGTCCGCCACACATCCAACGAACTTTATGTTGACATAGTCGAATCCCTCTCCGTCATCATTGCTCCATCCGGTCGGCCTATCTCTGCCTTCGCCCACGGCACCATAGCATTTACGTCAAAGATCTCCGGCGTACCCGATCTGCTTCTTATCATCTCAACGCCCAGCGGGAAGCTTGGTCTTGAGAAAACGATAGAGCTGCCCGTATTCCATCCCTGCGTACGATTGGCGCGATGGAAAGAACGGCCTGGGGAATTAAGCTTCGTTCCGCCGGATGGACGCTTCGTGCTCATGGGCTACGAAGTCGACTTGCTGCCCAATCAGACCTTCAGCGTCTCCTCTAACCACACCTCGTCAACACCGAACCTCAATCTTCCCGCCACGGTCGACGTGCGAACCTCCCTCGATGCTACAGGCACCGAATTCGAAGTGCGCCTCTCAGTGTCAAAACACCTCACTTCATCCGTCTCCTCATCAACATCGCGCACCGCAACCGGAACAAGTAGATTCGGCACCTCCTCCCCAGCCTTCGGTTCTTCCACCACATCCAGCAGTTCCTCCACGCAAACACAGCACATGGAAAACCTAACAGTGACAATCCCCATCCCCTCCACCGTCCGCAACATCTCCGACCTCCGAGCCAGCAAGGGCGAAGCAAACTACATCCCTTCCCTCACCTTCGGCGGAGCCGGCAGCGTAGAGTGGAAAATAAGCAACCGAGACGCAGCGATGCTAGGAAGCCAATCCCAAACCGCAACACTCCGCTGCACGGTCGTTGCCCCTCGTTCCGACGCCACAGACGAATACTTCATGGAACCTGGCAGGACAAACGGGCTACTCTTGACGGATACATCAGACTACTACGACGACGACGGTGGTTACCAGTCGCTCAATCCCCCGCACAAACCCTCACAGAACAACGTAAGCAGTACTAAACGGACTCAGCAAGCTCCAGCTGCCTCGCTGATGCCGTCATCGGCCTCGCTATGCTTCAACGTGAAGAACTACCTCGCGAGCGGGATCAAAGTTGAGAAGTTGAGCATCGATATGCAGAAGAGTAGGGGTTTGGGCGCGGGCGTGCAGCCGTACAAGGGGGTCAAGTATCTCACTGTCAGCCGCGGCGGGGTGGAAGCTAGATGTTAGGTCGCCTTTGTGTACTGATCTTGGCGATGGTGGGGAAAGAGAGGGATATTGGAGAGGTTGGGTGGACAGCGATGCTGCTGTTTGGGCTTATTTCATGATGTGGTTGGGTCTGCTAAAGTCGTGGTAGCAGGGCATACATGTAGCAGAGATAGGTGGGCCACGGGCTTCCAAATTGCCAATGCTGTGCCTTACGTGTTTGGTGCGCAAGCAAGCCCTTGTGAAGACTTCGTTAGTTCGTACAACTGCCATCTAGAGCTAGGGGCTCGGGGGTGGAGAATAGAGCAGCTGTAGATGGAGAGCACGATAGATATGGTCACGAGACAAGAATACAGTGGTCATCAGTCTTGATTACGCTACCGAAAACCTTAGTTTACACCACTGTGGCCCACCGAAAGATGATCGCCCATCGTCGTGAAAGGAGTGTGTCATCCCAGCTGAAATATTCTCGCTTATATCCAACTCAATAGCACCCGCGAGCCAGACTTGGTAAATTGTCGTTCGAGATCTTCCATCCTGGGCATGTGCCGAAACAACAGGAGCGGGGAGATACAACTGGAGTGATCTTCGATCCATCAGTCATTCTGGACCATTGCATTAGCTCTCTTGACAGTAACGACCTCGGCAAATTCGGCTTACCATGTGCTATCTACTTCTGTCCGGAGCCCGTGGTAGAGGCAAACTCTTCGTCACTAGCGTCCAAAACATCCCACTCCCCGTCAGTCGAGAAGCCATCATCGGCATCCTCGCTTTCATGCAAGTCCAAACTCTCCACGTCTTCGAAGGTGTCCTCAGCACCAGTCTCTGATGCCGCAGGTCTTGGTGTAGCAACTGAACGGGTGTCCGAGGGAGAGGCAACAGATTCGTACTTGGACGAGGTGGGTGATTCCTTCTCGAGAGTAGGGAAGATCATTTGGCTACCTTGAGCATCATCCTCAGGCTTGACCTCTGCTGCGACTTCCTTCTTGGCTGGAGCTGCTTCGACCGCTTCAGAAGTATGCTCAACATCGTCCTGCTTCGCCAACGCCATCGCCTCCATAGTACTTTTCAAGGGATCGATCCTGACGACTGCAGGCTTTACTTCTTCAGCCGCATCCTGCTCGTTGGCCGCCGGCGCGGTGGCCTCTGTCTCCAACTTCAATCCTTTCATTCTTTGGAGAAGTGACTCATCGTTCGCCCGTTGTGCAGCCTTCCCGAGAGTTTCCGAGATGATGGGTGCGTTGACATTGCCGTGATCAAGCTTATCCATCTGCTCCCGAGCCAGCATCAGACGCTTCTTGTTTTCTTGTTCCAAAAGCATTAGCTGCATTGCCATATCCTGCGCCCGGGCTTCCGAGCTCGTAGGTGCGTTGACATTGCCGTGAGCAAGCTTATCCATCTGCTCCTTGCGAGCGAGCAACAGACGCTTCTTGTTTTGTTGTTCCAAAAGCATTAGCTCCCACTGGTAGTCGACATGACGTTTTAGAGCGTTCGCACTGACAGGTACAGTCGGACTTTGAATGGTCGATGTGGATAAGCTGCCCAGGCGTTCAATCATCTCTCGTTTTTTCTGTCTTTGGAATTGTGCCATCATTGCCATCTGCTGGTCCTGCTCGTCCACACGCTTCTGGTGCTCCTTGTAAGCCTGTAGCGTCTGTTGTTGACGCTGATTCTGTTGTCCGGGAAGTTGACCTGTGCGAGTGGGGACATGGGGAGCACCGCTGGGTGACTGATTGTGGGATTGTCCATCAGCGCTTTGGCCTTCCAGGACAACGTCGACGTCACACCAGAGCTTGTGGCCAAATGGCATGCCATCAGATGTTTTGAGACGCCAATAGGAGATAGCTTTACCAGCCCGCTTTGGTGTTTTGAGAACCACGCGGAAGTCGACTTGCTCATCAGGTGCAACAGGACGACCGATGACATTGCTCTCGGTTGCCTCTGCCATGTCAATTACACTGTATGGTTTTGTATCATCAACATCAAGCATGCTGTCTCCACCAATGAAGCGAACACTGCAGCCTGGAGGCCAGGATTCAGGGCCGGGGTTCCGTAAAGTCCAGGTCTGCACAAAGCGAATGTCTGCTGGTAACTTAGTCCCATCGGCAACAGTATCGCGGACAAATATCGCCGTCAATCCAGATCCAAGGGACCTAATGCCGGTTGCAGGTCCAGCATCCTTCTCCTTCTGTTTGGGTTCCTGAGTGAGTTGATTATTATCCTCGAGCTTATATGCAGGTGGGTCATCTGGTACGTCCTCAACTGTGGGTTGAAGGTCTGCAACAGTCTGCACTTGTGTGGCTGCGTTTACAGATGGCGCGGCAGGTACTGTCTCAGTAGAGATTGACTTTGTTGCAGGAGGCTCCTGAGGCTTTTGCGCTCGATCGCCCATGGTTCGACTCTTCCCAGTTTTATCGACGTTTGTAGTCGACACGTTGACGCTGTCGACGGGCGTCTTGAACTTAATGAGCGGATGGGTGCGATTGTGCATATTGGTTTGGATAGCCTCGCAGTTGGCGCAGAAATCGGTATCATGGCAAATGGCGCACTTATAGCGGATGCCTGTGATGTAGGACTGGCGATCCTTGTTGCGGCAAAGAGGACCATCACAGTAAACACCGAAATGTCTACAGGTATTTGTGAAGGGCATTGGCAGAGGGTCATACACCGGCACGAATCGGTGACCGCGGTGGATAAGAGAGGCACTCTGGCGGCATTCGGAGCAGTAATCAAAATCCGGGCAGTTGAGACACTTGTTGCGGACGCCGTAGATGGGCTGCGTAGAGTCAGCGAAGTGAAAGATACCATGTATTGGATAAAATTACCTTATCACAGCCATCACAGGTTGCAGCATGACGAACGTTGCGGCCTTCCGTGCAAAGCTTGGTTGCAAGAGTACCTATTGTGGCTTCGCCTGCCACGGACTCGAACGCATGTCCGGGATGGTGACCATGCCTGTTAGCCGTGAGGCACGGAATACATAGGTCGTAGTCATCACACGAGGTGCAAGTGACGAAGAACATCTCAGGGAATTCTAGTTAATTTGTCAGGAAGACCCATTGTTAATCTGTTACGTCGCCAGAACTCACCTTTGATACAACAGTTGCAAGTACGTGTGAATGCCGGTGACTGATGGATATCCACCTTGGGCTCGACATTGAAAGCTCCCGGCATCTCGTGCGCGCATTCTGGTTTGCTCTCCTGCTTGACCTTCGAAGATATGCGTTCGGTAGTACTGGAGATTACCTTGCCACTTCTGACAAATCGTTTGATAAGCCAGTGATCCTCGCCTGGACAAGTGTGACCGGCGTCGACACAAGTTTGGCAAAGGTCGTAGTCACCATCATCGCAGATGCTGCAGTGAAAGTGAGCATCGGCCATAGGGTGATCGCAGTTGTTACAGTAGACCGACCAGGAGCCTGGTGGTCCTGGGACAGAGTGATCCTTCACACGAAACGCCAATTCACGTTCACGTGATACGTTGGCGAGTTGGGCGAAGAATCTCTCTCGAGCAGCAGGGGAACGAGCGAAGGCTGTTTCAATGCAACTAGCGTGGCCTGCAGCTGCCAAGCCGTTCGACTCAGCAGCTGATCGGAGGCTCCAGCGGCTTGAGCGGTTGCCATCGATGAGTGTTGGTGTGGACATGTTCGCAACCATGCCATGAGTACTTTGAAGCCCTGTAGCTGGGTGGGCAGCAGCGATCTGAGATGCCTCTGCAACGCCTGGCTCTTTGTTTATCACTGTTGCTCTGATTCTAAGCTTGAGTTTGGCCTTGGCGGCTCGATAGAGCTGTTTGTAAACCTGGGGATTGTTCGGATCGAGAGCGACGAAAGTACCGGCACTGTCAGAGAAGCGCTCGAAGAGCACCTCTTGATTCGACGGTAATGAAAGAAGTGATCGAAGCTGCGTTGCAGCGGTAAGTGTTAGTTTTGAACACTGAAAGGTCGGGGATGGTATGTGTTGTACGACGTGAGGCAGGTAAGGCACCCGAGCGGGCAGCCGAGCATCATCAGCGGTGAGGGGAGCGTACCTTGTCTGGAAAAGTCGTGATGCCCAAATCCCGCAGTGGGATTTTGAACTTTCTATTAGCACTTTCGATGATCACTTTGACGGTGATCAGAGTGTCAGGTGTGATAGGGATATTGGTAGCCATGGCGGGCGTCAGAGCGTCCAAGCTGAGTGTGACGCCAGCGGCTGAGAGCTTGCGAGGACTGCAAATGTGAGTGGGTTGAGTGCAATTGCTGCGAAGAAGCAGAGTCACCTCTGCCGTTAGACTGATGGACCCTGCTCTCTTCGAAGGAAGATAACAGAAGGATTCAAGATGATGGAGGTGTGTGGAGGTGAGGTTGAGAGAGAGTGGAGGGAATGATGGAGAAGTAGAGGGAGCTTGGAGCTTGACCGCGTGAGGCAGCAGCCCGCCTTGCGTAGTAGCGCGCTGACTAATCCGTCTAACTCGGTTTGGCCTTGAACCTCGGCGGTAACACGCTCAGCATCGGAACATGTGTCCGTGACTTTGAATCTCGAGGTCCCTTACTTAAGTTAATTCGTGAATAGCAGTAGTACACAGTAACATCTCCTGAAGAATAACAGACAATATAAGGCCATGGTGATAGGCTTCATATGGTACTCTTGCCCTTAACAGTTCGCTAGTATAACTTTGCGAGTGTTGTTTATCAGAGATGTCCAGAGGCCGAGAGGTCATCACTTATCAGAACAGGATCTGGCTACTCGAGCAACCGAGACCAGCCTGATAATGTTCTTGTATGCTCGAGGACGAGAGTCGTGCGATGAACTATCAAAGAACGGAAGGATAGAGAGGGGATAGCTCGTATGATATTGAACGGCACAATAGACAGAGACCCCGCATAATCACCGTGAAGGAGCAGTGCATGGTAGGGCAGGCTTCAGCAGATATACAGCGTGAGACATGCTAGACGTTAGAGAAAGCTATATTAATAGATTCCATGCGATCATGATGTTGATCAATATCAGATAGGGTTCCAACAGTCTTCATCAGAACCCCGCGTCTTCGTGAATCAAAGCTTGGTTTTCTAGCTTCGCACACTACTGAACAACTGCTGCTGGCCGTTCCAGGGCGAAAAACTGAGTTGTGAGATGCCTAAGCTGCGAGATACCGCAGCAAAGGACCTGCAGTGCGTGTCTCTCACTAACAGGAACGAACGTTATTCGCTGGTCCCTTACCCGTTATTTGCATGGTCAACTCTGATGTTATCGCGCTTCTAGAGCCATAATGCAGCCCTGTAGAAAAAAGAGATATAGCATGTTGTATTACGTGTGCTTCGAATCTGTGCTTAAAGCAACCTAATGCCGACCAGTGACGAGCAACGTTTTACAATCGGCAATGCAACGTATTAACGGCGTGTAACTGAACCATAAGTAAAGCAACTTTGGAGTAAGTGTGGAAGAAATCCAAAAGGCCACGGCAAATACCGGCTTCGAAAAACCGAGAGGTTTCTCAGCCTCCTAGTAATTACCACACAGCTGCGACCAGTTCAGACTTTCACGTACCTTGCGAGTAACGTGTCAATGTAGACTGCATTTCCAGGCTTCAGAAGGTTGATAGATGAATGGAGACCAGTGGGCAAAGAGAGGCAATCCTGGACGCAAATGCTAGGAAAGTCCAGCACCCCAGAATGACAAGTGTGGGTGCCACGGGAGTGTCGCCGGCAGTGTCATACAGTATTGGAACGCTTTATGCATGAGACAACGTAAGGCTTGACAAGCACACCATCGTTGCCTGTGAAAGAAATAGCATGGTTTCAGCTTACCTAGGTAGGATGTCACTCCTTTAGCGCAAGCCACAATTCCGAATCAGAAGGGTGTTGTTGGGAAGTCGACTCAAGTTAACACCTGTCAGACCAGGTGGGCTTCCGAAGTTTGCTTGCCTATGCCTGCCATCTACAAAGTACTTGTTTACGTCGAATTTACACGCAACGTAGAAAGATCGTGGAAGGACAGACCTGGGCCTCTTGGGGCTCTGCATAAGTGTTCGTCGTTTGTCACAGAAGATCAGAACGGGGATTGGTCATATGGCTTTGTGTCAATTGACCTATATTGTCTTGTGAAAGGAATGGTATTGATAGCAACTTTAATGTAACACTATCGCAATCCCATATTCCCCAATCCACCATTCACCATAACCCCGAGGCGTGCCAAAAAGGATCGACGAGGAAGTGACTGGTTACACCATGTGCGCCCAAAATGTCCCAGCGTGTGCCAGCATGAGAAACCGACCTAAAAAGGTATCCAAGATCTAACCCACTCCATGATCTGTACTTAGTACTCCACGTCAATGAAGCTGCGTAGCTAGTCCCACTGACGATTCTTATACCGAGGCGGAGCTCGAGGAGGAAGAGGAGCTGTTTGGGGCTGACACCATGACGGCGTTTCCGACGCAGTTTTGCTGGCTCTAAAGGCGGAGTTAGCATGAAGCCGCACGAAGCCATGAGCCGCGAGGCGTTTGCGAGACTTACGTTGACAGCGTTGCAGCAGATGATGGTCTGAGAGCACTGGGAGGAGGCGGTCATAGCGTAGCAGGTAGAGTAACCGCCAGTGCTAGCGCCCGTGCAGCACAATGGGTAAGCGTTGTTACCGCACTGGTTGGCTTGGTTGATCACCGTCTGGGTGGGAGCGGCCCTGACAGTGGTGGTCTTGGTGATAACCCTGGTTGTGACGGCGGCGTAGCCGGTGGTGAAGAGGAGAGCGGCGCTGAAGACGGCTGAGAACTTCATAATGGCTGATGTAGGAGTACTTTCGTTGATGAAAACGTGAGTTGAACGAGTGTGTAGTTGAGGAAAGATAGGCTTGTTGTTGGATGGTGGATGAAAGCTTGAGGCAGGAGATGTTGAACATTCTTATACAAGTCCTCCTGACTCCCTTACTGGTGACAGATGGTTGTAGAGACCCGAAACTCAACCACGCCTCAGCCAGGATTACGGTAGAGCGCTCCACAGCGGCAATACTCGCTTCAGGGATACCTGAGTATCGATTTCCTTTGTCAGGTTGTCGTACAAGGATTCTTGTAGTACCAATTTACGAAATTGGGCTTACTGTTCCTCAAACATCCTGCTGCGGCTAAATGCCTTGAGTAGAGCGTAAAGACCAAATAAATCTTGGTTTGCACTTTTCCAGACCCCACACTAGGCCGTGTCTTACATGGATGGACGGAGCAGTCATCTCATATTGAGAGCACAATACCTGCAGGGTTCCACATTTGGGCACTCTGGAAGCCGCGTACTGTAGCGTCTCTTCCTCCCTATCACTGGTTCAAATGATCTGGGTTGTGGAAAAATCAGAACCCGCGGAAGTAGAGGTCGCTCCGTGTGACTGGGCTAGATAAGTTGGGTGTGTGGAGACCCCAAGATCGTCGTCTTAATGCAGGCGATGACATGGACTTCCGAGCCATCCAACAGTATCGTCTGGAATCCCTTGCACGGCTGGTAGTCTAAACCCCACCTTTCATCGACGGACAGGGCCAGACGACTTATTTTCGGAAACATGATTTGCGGGACAAGTTTGTGTGCCTGCAGATCTGACTACCCGACAATTTGGTGACGGGTCCTAACATCTAGGCCAACCGCGGGTTTGCCACTGCTTTAGGCAGTACGAGCAGATCCAACGCTGATACGACGGGAAAATGGACCAGATGCCCAGGAATCAATCCACACGTGGTTTACCTTTCGGGTGCGTATCGAGGTATTCCATTACCGTGGCTGCTAGTTTGAAACCAGCGATGGAGCTCTTGCGGGTAATCGAGCACACCTGGCTAGTATCCAATCTACTCATGAATGTGCTACATGTCTTGGCCTGAGTACCATTGGCTTTCCTTCGACTGAGAATTTGAAGCCCTCAATAATTCTACTCCTAGCCTCGGTAAGGTCGAGATCTACGTACCCGCTCCAAAAGCGGCCAGACTGATGGATGTCTAGTCGGTTACGCCTCCGCCACGAGTGGACAAGGTACCCTTGGTACCCACCTCATTACTAATTAGTAGGTACCTTTTGTAAGGTACCTATTATTATTCCTCCTTCAATAATGGGGGGGCGATTAAGTGTCAGTCTAACGAGATTCACATGTACCTTACCTAGCTTCAGCGGGCGTGCTGGCGTGTACAGTGGTATGCCATGTACTTCGAACCTATTCACTCACCAGGCACATAGTCACCGACTGTGATGATGGAATTGGAAGGTGAGTAATAATGTGGATCTGTATCACCCGCCTTTACCGATTCCACATTTCCCTTTTCTCTGGAAACCCTGCGACGGCGGACCATATTCACACCATCCGATGGCCTCTCCACTATTACGAGGTGCCGAGAAAGTGATCGATGCTGAGCTAGCGGTCCAGTGCGCTTGGCCATCATCTTGCAGCACTTGGCATCCGTAATTTCGGAGAAGCAGGAAATGGCAAGTTGAGATTGAACAACGAGAGAATCGAACAATATTTGCTGTTAGATAGTGTCGCTAACATCAATGAAAAGCCAAGCGCCGTGACCGTGACACCAAACAAATGACACAGCGCCAATGCCATAATCCAGAAAGCTTGCTCAATATTTCATAATGAAAGTATCCATGCTCCAGCAACTCAATCAACCGAATGATACAACGGACGCCTGACACGTAATTCGTAAATCGGCTAGAAAGATAGACAATGGCAACAGCATATAATACGAAAAAAGAACTCGTAGAGAAGCCTGCAATGCGCCGGTATTCCCCAGGTTTACCAAAGCCACTATGTTTGATAGTAAATTGGTCCGGATGGCACTTGCGGATAGTAGTAGCCATCAGGGGTCGCCATCACAATGGGGGCCATTCCAGGTACAGCATAGCTCACTAATCGAAATCCCTCCGGAGGGTTGTACAGTTGGGACGTATTGTAGTAGTAGACCATGCCATTACTTTCGTGCGCTACTGTCTCAGCTTGTCCAGGTGGTGCTATTGTAGGCATGTCCGAAGGCCCTGCCGGGGCCTGCTCCTGATTCAACAGAGGGCCTGGCATGATGTAGGGGCCTTGCTGCGGTACAGGGGCGAACATCGGTGCCGTTATTGGTCCAGGAACCAAAGTCCCTGCGTACGACGGTGGTGGTGCAGAGGAGGGTGGATAGTATGATTGCTCTGGGTATGCTTGCGGATACATTGATTGCGGCGGATGTGGATAAGGAATCGGCTGGAACGGCTGCGCGTGTATTGCGCGTTCGGGAATGCTTCCAAGTGGCGTGCCGGAAGCTCGCTGGCTAGAGAAAGAGTAGTGACGAGGATGAGGGTAGAATACCGAATGTTCTTGGAAATGAGGCGCCTGTGGCGGCTGGTCGTTGAGGTAGGTCGGAAATTGGTGATGAAAGGGCTGCTCATGCTGCTGCTGTGGCGGTTCGATATCGGCCACCGAAACAGCTTTCTGTGGGCGAGGTTGATACATGGGGATGGCACCGGGACCTCCAATATGCGTCGGCATCTGGTGTGGAGGGTACGCATGCATGCGCGATAAGTTGACCGTTGCCACAGCCTCCCCTGGAACTAAAGACGGCTGAGCTGCGATGGTCGTGGTCATAGGCTGTTGGACTCCAGGCGGTAGCCTCACTATAGGTTTTCCACTTTCTGTTGATACCCCAGGCGGTTTTGGCGGTATGGAGTTTGCAGGAGACACGATACCGTCTCTGGCCATGGATGACTTGCGACTCATGGCTATGCTTGGGGAATATATGCTCCCTCCGTATATACTGGTGCGTCTACTGGAGATTACGCCGGACGAGTTGAATCGGCCCCTTCCCCTGCTCGGTCCTTGCTGGTTGGGACGCATAGCTCGAGGAATAAATATGAAGGATCGGTCTTGCGACGGAAACATATATTTAATGTCTTGGCCTGGAAGTGACACACGCACGGGTCTGTCCCGTCTCAATGGAGGTCTGTGATCAGGAAGTCGTATGTGTTTATTCGCAGGAACATTCGAAAACACAATCGGTTCTTTCATGCCTGGCAACAGGATCCGTACTTGCGTGTGCCCCAAAGGTATTGTCGTGGACAGTAAGCGGTGAGAAGTGAGAGCAGGGATGGCTTTCAAACTCGACTTCAAAGCTACCGATGACTGCGCTGTCTTGAATTGTGAGGGAAGGCTATGTTGAGATATCTGCTTTGTGTTAGACTCCCCCAGTGTGTCATGCAGATCATGAGTCCATGGAGCAGCAGTGGAGGTCTCTTCGCCTTGCATTCGTCGGCTGTTAAGAGGTGTCAGCAACATGCCTTTGAAGTATTCATAGTTACTTGATAGACCTGGAAGACATACTTCGCCGAGGCAAAATGGCCACCTACTGACCCTTTGCCCTGAGCAGCTCCTCTGCCATATGGTCGAAATCCATTCTGAAAGGTCGCCGCATCCCTTCGATCGTGCATAAAGAAAGCTCCTCGATCAGGTGTAAAAGCAGGGTCAGAATCACGTTTCTGCTTATACTCCGCGTGCTCCCGCCTCCGCCGTTGTAGTGGAGTTTCACAAATCTTTGCAGGTGAGTCATCTTGACCATGAGCAGACCCTTGCACTTCCTCCATCGCTGTTTCAAAGTCTATTGCGGGGCTTGCTTCCGCCTCCTGAGGGATGATGAGCCCGTTCATCATAGCTTCTGTATCCGTCATCCTACTAAAACGCGAGTTTTTCCCTTGCCTTAGCTCCCCATCTGGTCCATTTGCTGACCTCTGACCATTTGCTATCTTTCCCGCATCATCGCTGTTTGTGACCTCCGCGACCATCACCGGTGGGTCGGTACCCTCAGTCTCACTCAAATCATCGTCGGCATCCCCATCTTCCTCATTATCGGTTATGATAGACGTATCGCTTTGAGAATCTTCCGGCAACTCTGCCACAGTTGAACCCTCCTCCTCGCCCTCATCATCGACTCTTCTTCGACTACTAACAGGATCTCTGCGGCGTCGAGCCGGCATTTTCAACCTTTAGAGCAGCTAGTTTGGGAATATTATCACCAGGCGAAGAGGCCCAGGGGAAAAGTGAGGATGGTTTGTGTCGAAGTTGGGCGCTTTCCGTGACTCTGGGGCGCCGTGGACACTGGGAGCGGTTAAGGAAATCGTGGGTACTGTGAAATTGCTGGCAAGGAGTGAGACTCGGGCTATTGTCCTTGGGTTTCTGTTCAAGCCTAATCGCAATGAAATACAGATACCTTGCGTCGTTGGCGGTAGGCATCGGTATCGGCGTTCCGGAGAAACTCAACCGAATGACGATGTGCCCCAAGGCACATTGACGTGGCCCAGCGGCCCTCTGATCATTCTACGATCATTGTGATTATCTGAAGGAGGTAGAAACGCATTTCTGATGGAGAGGTGTGTTGAGATAATTTACGGACCATGCTTCAAAGTATCTCAGAAGTGCTAAATCTACACTATCACACCTCGATCGGAGTCCGCCTGCCTATTTCTCTAATGAAAATTGGTACCATTCTTTGCTGCAAGGCGCTCTTGTCACCTCTGCTCCCGCCACATCCGCAACCCACCGGCAGAGCGCTGCTCCCTGGAGAAACGCTACCCTACCGTCTTCCGACAGCGGAGTTCCTTCCTCTTAGATGGACTGTCCCTATCAACATCAAGCTCCACATATTCGGTGACGGGAACTCCAACCGCTGACATCCGGCGCACCATCGACTTGCAACTATCGCGGAGAGCTTGCTCTCGTTCAATGGTACGTTGAACCAAGCACAAGGTTGCAGAGCATCAGCTCTCTTTACCCAAGCGTGCCAACTCGCCAACTACGAAATCTCTAGCGTTAACTAGCTCCGTGCTGCCGTAAACGACTCTTTTCTTCAGTACTGAACCGCTGGCTCCTCCTGGGCCGCTCGTCCTATTCGCCCAGTCCTGCAGATTCCCGTATTCCTCCATGCTGCCTCCGCCCCTACCATTGAAATCAGCCTGACATTGAAACGTAGTAGTTTTGTTTGGCTTGAACTTGACTTACACCGTGAAGACAATGGCTTCGCTAAAGCCCTGTCTCCTCTGGCCGAAGCTTGCCTCAAGTCCCCGGCCGACATTGCCCAGCCCACCGGGCATACTATTCTGCTGATGCCTTGCTTGACTTGCCTGCGGTAACGTTCCTCGTGCGTTCGGACTTCGCGGATCGAAGTAAAGGTAGCTCTCTGTCTTTGCAATGGCAGAAGACGACGCGTGTTGCGGGTCCATCAAAGACTCGGTTATCTTGGTAAGCGTAAGATCTCGGTTCGCCGGCAGGAAGTTTTTGACTCCGGCAATGAGGTTATCGAAGTTCGCGCCGAGACCGGCTTCCTTGAAACGTTCTGTAAGCCTACCAGTGATTGCGCTAAAGCCGCGGAATATATCGTGAGAAGCGGAGCTCTGAGATGGTTGAGCCGGAGCAGATGACAACATTGTCATACGCATAAGTTCCCGCACGCTTGTCTGGTTAGCACTAGCCTGTATTAGAGTTATCATAGGCCATACCGCTTGATGTAAGTTAGGGACGTTATATCCGCTCCTGCTTCTTGGAGAGCCTCTTCGAACCTTTCCATATCAGCCCTGGAGATCTCCTGCTCTGTACTTAGAAACCAGATAATGAACAGGCGGAGCTTGTCCAACGGCTCACTGCCCTTATCGCCATCCTTGATAAATTCCAGCATCTGCGCCTTGGATTGTTTAGAGATGTTCTCTTCGAGCATGACGTAGGTGTCAAGCTGACGCTCCTTGATACCATTAAGCAGCGCAGTGGCAATACTCATATGCATATCTAGGTAACTTTTTCGCTCTTTCAGTTCAGGAAGCTTTGCCATGACGGACTTGAGATGAGTTGTTGAGGCGCTAGTATCGTTTTGCAGGTCCTCAAATGATGACGCCCCTGTCCTTTTCATAATCTCGCTCGTCTCCTCTTTATACCGCGTGAGCTCAGCATCGATATTCTGCGCCACTTCAGGAAATGGCACCCCGGCATTCTTGTTCCAGAAGAAGTCGTTGACGGTAAGATCATACGAATGCTTCGAGCTTGCCTTGCCCGATCCACCTTCGGTAGGTGGAATCTCGACGGTAATTCGGTTTAGATCCATCCTGAGTACGTCGTACACAAGTGATCGATAAGTCCAAGGGTGTGATAGCATGGGTATTAAATCCACGTTGCGGTCTACAATGATAAGGACAGGTCGAGAACCCCCTGTGGGCGCGGAAGTTGATGGTCGTTGGTTACCGCTGGAGAATAGATTATCCTTAGAATTCAGGATGTGGTCTCGAAGTTTCCTGTCCAGTTTGGCTGATATCATTTCCGCAGCTCCGCCTTTCGGACATCGAATAATAGGTAGAGCACCTGGTACAGCAAAGTGAGCTTGGCCCTTGCATGCCAGGTATAAGATTTACCCATGGTGACCGTCACGCTGTACAGACCACTCACTATGCGGTCAACGCTTGCATCAAGCTCTTCATCATTTGTTTGAGCGCTGTTCATAGCCCAGTATGTCTCCTTTCCCATTCCCAGGCTAAACAGGTCTGGCTCGCTAACGATGAAATTTAGGTACTGGTCATATACTTGCGAAATGCTCTCTGCTGTGCCTGACGACGCTACAAGGGAGACAAACTCCTCGAGGAGGGGGCGGGATATCGATGATATGAAGTTGACATATGCGGAAGAGTACAAGTTTCGGGACAGATCTGAGGTGATAAGTTGGAAATTGGCCGGAGTCGGATCGATAAGGTAGATGGCAGGTACATCCGAGATAGGCTGACGGAGTGAGCTTATGTTTCTGATAGTTCTCGTGAGCGAGGGTTTTCCCAGGTGCTTCAAGAACCATATTTCATTATGTCTTGCCAGACAAGGAACAACCGGGGATCCACACACAAATGGTTTGTGACTCCTCTTTCCCTCAGGTCGTCTACTCTCAGAACACTACTGATAACATCCCGGCCAAAGTTGTCAAATACCAGCACCTTCCATATTGGTTCGCCATCTGCGTTGAGTATAGGAGACGAAGGTGCTGCGGCAGAATCTGGTGCGGAATAGCCTAAGGTGCCGTTGGCCTCCGTTGCTCCAGCTTGGTTTAAATCCAGCATTTGCTTGATGGCAGCTATGATAACCTCTTGTCAGCTTCCACGATGGTACACCAGTCGGTGATTGCTTACCGACTTGCCTATCGCGCAGCGACAACTGAGCGGAAGCCATGGTGTATTATGGTTCTCGTGGGTCTTTCAGATGGGAGAGATTGCACCGTTTCTGTACAACTGACTGCGCAAAAGGTCTGGGTCAAACCACGAGAGGCTTTCCATTTCTAGAGGTTGTCATATAGAACAGACATACATCCCAGGTGGTCTTTGAATGCTTAAATCGCGTTCACCTTCCACATAATGCCAAATAATGAGGTAGCCTTCAAAAAGCCGATGACGGATAAATGTCGCTCCGGTCCGCATCCACTTAGAGCTGGTTAAAACATTCATGCGTTCGCCCTCGCCTTTTTCAACAACTTCACTCTACAGCCAGCCTCGCGACCTGCACTTGCCCACCCAACAGCGTCGCTTTGATACTTTAGCTGAAGTCATTTCACGTTGCTTTATCCTTCCAGATACAGGTTGAGCAGAGTCTGTGTCGTCAAATGGTGCGAGGTAGGATGGAGTTGGAGGACCGTCAAGGACGCAAGTGACGCAAAGGAGCGCGCCCGAGCCTCTACCACAGAAGGTACATATTCATTAAATCGCTTCAACTCGACAGGGGCTTTAACTCGCTCTTACAAAGCGTGAGGATTGCGTCCAGTACGTGGCGATACCAGCGAGCGGCCTATGAAAAGGCAGTCCAAGGCTTAACTGGAGCGTTTTCCAGTGTGCGACAGGTTCCGGCTTGGGTGGGCTCGTTGTATCTCGCAGCAAAAGTCGAAAGGGGCAGCCCAAAGCTTGAAGCGCCCGGGGCGACTCTGACACAGACAGACAGACTCGCAGCACAACCTCCGTACTACACGTAGCAGACTCGCAAAGGCCACCTCACACTGTGCCATCTACGGTTAGCTGCGATTGTAGGGTTCGGTCGCGAAAGTGGGCCCGTGCACCGCACCGACACAGCACCTTGACTCGGTACATCCGCCAAATAATGGACCAACGTAAAGGTCACGTGGCTTCAGAAATGCTCCCGCAGAGTGATGCGCAAGGCTATAGCATGTTCCCAAATGGACAAGACAACGCTCTTGATCCCAATTGGAACTATGATATGAACCATGTCTCCCGCAGTCATTCAGCTTCAGTACAGCCGAGTTGGGTCCCTGAGGTGCACCACCGCTCCTTCTCCCCACCAACTTCTACTCCCAACTTGCATGCATTTCAGTCTGGCTCCTTTCCCGGCACTCCTATACACCACAATGCAGACTATCGATTCAGTGCTGGCGCCAATGCCTTTCCTCAATCATCGTACGATCCCTCGTTGTTGGCAACTTCGAATCTATCCACCACGAACTATAGTGGCCACATAACCTCACACAGAATTACGTCCGACCAAGCCCGGACCATCGCGCCTGAAGCTCTTCAAAACCATTTCTACTCACAACATGGACGTCAAGGCTCGGTCAGGGACTATCAGGTAACCCTCCTGCCAGTGCTATACTCTTCCGCCACTATTACTAATCCCTCTCCCAGTCCACACGTGGCGGCGATGAATATCGGCAGCTGTCTGTATCAGCACAACCGGCATCTCGTGCTACCAGTTCATCGTCGGTGGATTCTCCAGGTGGCTTTCAGATGCCTAAGGGTGCCATTAGCGGAGATTTTGTCATAACAGACTTTGATAGCTTGGTCAGCGTCACTAATTCCAAGCGACTTCATAACTTCGTAAATGTTGGTGAATCTGCACACGAGATACCTATTACCAAAAGTGAGACCGCCTCTGAGATTTGTTCTGTATCTCAAGCTTATCTGTGATAGCCACTATCCCAATATACTTGCGCCGAAACTCGCGCAATGACTATAAGAGATTTGCCGCCGGTGATAGAAACCTTCTAGGTATGAACGTGTAATGAACATTGGGGCATAGCAGCAGCTTACGTGTGCCAGCAAAAATTACCAAGAGGACATTGAACAAACCGAAGAGTGTGGCATCGACGACTGATCGTAGTCGATTACTTTCGTCGTTCTCAAAAGCCGCAGGTACTGTCAAGGCAGAGTCGACCGAGTCCTCCAGCGAAAATGAGAGCTCTGACGACGCTTCCGCTTACGACTCCTCTGAAGGAGAGGAGGATGTGGCGGAGCCGTCACCGCTTCCCAGTTCGCGCCCTCAAACTCCTCTAGAGGCCACGAGGTACGACGCAATCAAGGCGCTGTGGAGGCCCAAGAATCGTCTCGTGTCTCCTTCTGATATCAGAGAGGCTCTCAAGAGTTACTGGGACTTGGTGAGAACCATTCGAGATCGATGGAAATCTGATGCAGCCGCGGTGAAGGAAGCGGAGGAGAAGAAACGAAACAGCGAGCTTCCGCTGCTCGAAGATAGAGTCAAGAATCAACGAGACATGATTGAAGTCGCTTTCAAGGCTGCTCTCGAGTACGGCCACAAGCAGATAACAGAGCTGTATGTATATCTCTCTTGTTGTCCACTCCCGTTCGTTCTTGTTCAGAGATTTTTGTCAACTTCTTGCGCTTCCGTTACTCGGAGCACTGAGATTTGGGATCTTGGGTGCAAGGGGGATGCCCGGCAGTGCATCTGTCGAGAGACCAGGGTTACACAAGAAGCAGGCAACGATTAGCAATTCTCAGTCACTGGGGCACGTGAACTGCCCCTAGGGCAAGGCCGCAAGGACATGCAATCAGGCTTCGATTCATTGATCTTGCAGTCTGCCCTGCGATGGACTTCGGGAGAGTTTTAGACCCACCGAGTCTATTGCTGTTATTTCCCACTAGATTGGACCGAAAGGCTTCGTAACAAGCCTATGCTTGATCGACCGCCTCTGTTCTAATTTCTAGTCTTCGCTATCGTGCTCTACGGCTACAGCCCGCAAGCGCATCGAATGAGTTCATCCGTCTTTCTCCAGCGAAGTTTTCATTATAGTTTATTGTGGAAGACGCTGACCGTTGCAAAGCTTCAGCGAAAATCAACCTTTGATCCATTTATACAACCAGTTCTTAGCAGACAGGGCGAGAAACACGGATTATGATTGCCAGCTGTCCCAGTCTATCCTCCGGGTGAGTCAACGTGATCTTACTGTATACTGTTTTCAGCCACGCTTACATTTCTATAGCTACTTTTGCAATGCAAAACGCTCAGCCATGATACACTTGAGAAAACAGGAGTGAATAAGGTGTTACCTCGGTTCGCTAAAAGAGGCAATGAGAGTACCCAGAGTCTGGCAAAATCGATAATGAGCAAAGTAGCTACCAGGACAGCCTCAGATGGAAATGCTAAGGTTGAGAACGCATCGGATCCCAAGGCCAAAGAGTCTGCACCAAAAGCAATTACAAGTGTACGTTCGACACCAGAAGCCGTAGCAGGCATCAAGCGCCCAAGGCAGAATGAGACAAGCAATGGTCAACCACAAAAGAAAGTGGCGGCTGGAGCAATGTCTCCGACATCATCAAAGCCTACATCCAGCGTCAAACTTGCTTCTCGGGAGAATAAGCGGCCGTCGAGTTCTACCGAAGCAAAACCGCTATCGAGCACTACCCTGCCAGCTGCAGCAAGACCGAAAGCACTTCAAGTGACTGCAAAGCCCTCAGGCTTCTTTTCCAACCTGCAGTCCGCTCAGAAGAAGCCGGGAACATCAAACGCTGCCCTCGCAGCTGCGAAGGAGAAGTCGAACACTCAGAGGTAAGTAGGCCGAGCATAAGCTGATTCTCTCTTTGCAGCCTCTTTTTGTCTCCACACTCCCCATTAATGATTTAACTTTTGGCGTGACATGCAAGAGCTAACGTTCTTCCAGCAACACTATAAAGGAAAAGAAACCTGCGACGCCTAGTGTTGCCTCAAGTTCCAGCAAGCCGACGTTTTCGTTCGCTGAAACAATGGCGAATCTAGCAAAACCTAAGGAGGTAGAGCCAACGACCAAAGTGGAAGAGAAAGCTCCTCCGGAGACAGAAGAGGAGAGAGTCAGACGGCTTAGGAAGGAGTCGCGGCGTGGCTTGCGCGTTTCTTTCAAGCCGGAAGATGAACTGGTTCAAACACGATATTTCATCCATGACCCTGAAGAGGAAATTGGTCATGACGCTAACATGGTTCGTGATGTCGGCGACATTGGTGGCGAAGGACGAATGTTCAAGCAGCACAAAGATATGATGGATATTGACGATGAGGATGAGAGCCCTACCAGCGAAGAGTCACCTCGGCAGTACACGTATCCTTCTTGTAAGTCTAAGCTACCTCAAAGGCTTCGCTAGGCTTTCTTTACCGAAAGTCTTTCTAACACACTCACAGTGATTGATTTTGAAGTGGTTGAGCTTGGCGAACGCAAGAGAAACTACAAGCCCTATGGTGGAGGCTTCCTTGAGCCAACCTCTCCAGAAGTCGAGGTGCAAAAGCAGCGCGAAGCGAATACGCTTATGGTATTCTACCATGATGCGTCTGACATCCCTCCAAGTCCAAGAGAACCCGCCGATCCTTATGCGGGTGAACCCGCGCAGACGGCAACCTTTGGCCCACCTGCTGATGACATTATGGTAAGTGTAAAGGGACGAATCTATTTACGCCAAGTATTAACGGCTGTTGCAGGCTCGTGCATCATCTGGTGGTGGCGCTTCTCAAAGTCAGCAACCTCAAGCGGCAAAAGTCACACCGCCGACACAAGACCTGTCCGCTCTTCTCAGTCTTCTCAACGGCCAACAGCCGGCACAGCAGCAGCAGCAGCCACCACAGCAGCAACAATTTACGCAACAAGCATCGCCGCTCAGTGAACTTGAAAAGATATTCGCTCAGCACTCAGGTCTGCCTCCTCAACCGATCGCTGCTCCACCACAACAAGCACCGCCCGTTATACCGCTTCCCTTCGGCCAAGGTCCAGATATGTCTGCATATTTCCCAATCGCGGGTCAGCAGAATCAACAAGCTCCGCAGCAAACGCCACCTGGATTTGCATCACAACCACCACTCACTGCTAATCTCAGTGCTATACTTGCTCAGCTGCAGCAGCAACCTCTTGTCGCTGGGCTTCCCCAACAGCAAGCCGGCGGCTACCCACTGGAGAACGAAGATAGAAGGCGATGGCGAGAAATGGGTGGAGCCGACGACGACAGCGGCGACAATATGCCTGCAGCCAGAAGAGAAGGCGGTGATAAGCCGAAGAAGTCCGGAGGGAGGAAGTTTGTCGTACCTTGTAGATATTGGAAGTCGGGGCAGTGCAAGAAAGGTGCGGACTGCACGTTTGTGCATGACTAACGCTCTGTTCGGTGGAGTTCGTGCAGATGAACGTTATCTCGAGGCTCCGACATTCTTTGGGTGGCAAGTACCGCGTTTTGCTGTCGCCCTGCATGAAACGGCGTTACAGACGGATGGGAGAGCATTTGCAGGAGCTGGACCCGGCGAGGCACCTACTCAGCTCTCACGACCTTGGGGCCTCGCTTCTCGAGAGCACGCTGTTTGCTCTGCTTCAGGCTCAGGGTTCCCTGCGAGCACTTATGGGACTTGGCAGGTTTCTGCAGATTTTACAGGTCAAAGATAAGGGCAACTGGGAAAGGGTAAATGGGTTAAATTTCCTTCATGGTGGGGCAACGGCTATTGTGTGCTATGTATACATTTCTCAACATCGAGCGACGGCGAGCTCCGTGTTATGCAGCAACTATTTTGGTAGCTACATACAATTATAATACCAAGACTGAATGATTGTCCCCAACACGGTGAATAGTGCATTAGTGATACTTGTAAAATCGTATCCCAGCGTCGTCCCTTGTTCTAGCTAGGAGTACCGTACTTGAGAGGAGAAGTATATAAAGAATCCATGCAGATCTAGCCAGGTCCTTAAATTGCACGTCTACTCTGGCTCCAGGAGCATGGATGGGATGCACGTAGAGTGAATGGGCACATCCATCGACCGTTGGCACCGGTGTAAAACCTAGTTAGTTTCATATGGAACATCAGATTTGGGTGATGGCGTGGGCGTTGTACCAAGTGCTGATGTATAGAGCTGGAATTTATGGGGATGCGATGGCCGAAATGATGACCTCGAGCCTTGTGGAGCTGAAGCTGCGGAGAACGCTGATGATGAAGACGGTTTTGATCTATGCAGACGCTTGTCTTCTGGACTATCCAGTGATTTACGCTAAGATCGCCGTGGTACACCACCATCACATTCTTAACAGTTCGTACGGTCGTTGTAGCATGTGTAAAGATTGCCGCCATGTATTTCTTCCCACTGTGAGCCCATCGACCTCTCCGTGATGAGGACAGACAGTGACTGCTTCCATTGATTCGTACCATTGTGGCTGCTAGCTCTTTAAAGGCGTGGTTTGGGGCCAAGTCTTCCAACGCTCTTTGGGAGCCGCTTATCTTTGGATAACCCTTCCCTTCTCTCGCTTCTACTTCTGAACTACAAAGGTTGAAACGACGCAATCCGCCTAGCATTAAGTTTGCTCGGTTAGAGTACGTGCCCCATCCTACACCATGTACGAATATCGGGTGACAGCAAAGATTCCCACAAGACAAACCATGTACGAATACAGGCTCACGGAGGCAGAGCCGCGTCAACGTGAACGCCTGGAGTAATGTAACCAGTAGGTATGTTGGTATGTACTTAAACGGAAACTAGGCCAGTCTCGCATGAATGGCATTCGCAGCCGAACACACAATCAAAAAGCAATGTGAAGACACCATCGCAGGTTTAAGCGTAATTGCAGAACAAGGACAGTAATCGACCTTACACACGAGCGGAGATCGCGAGAGTAGTGGTGCTGATCACCATTTATGTTGACGCCATAAGATTTTTGTGAAGTCATCGCTTTTGAATGCGCCTCCGCATCATAGCTGGTTATTAGCAGCCCTCATCACTATACTTGGATCATCATTGTCGCTATCACCACTTCCTTGTATACTATCATTATCATCGTTGTCGCTTTCCTGCAGTTTCATTATCACCGAATTGCAAACGGGCATGACGTTTTGCTACAGCTACCGGCCAACAGCCCGAGACCGCTGGACCACGATGGGACGGAACGGAACAGCGAGCGTACTGCGACATCTTCACACACTTCTGCCAAACGATGTTCAAGTCTTTGCCGTGTTACGAATGTTGAAGACCAAAGTCACTACTGACAAGGATTCTAATGTTAGTGGCATGCTACCATACCAGCCGTGTAGCTATGCAACTTCTTCGCCTGTGCCGGTTTGGGCGATGTTATCGGAACGATGCAGCAGTATTGCCTTCTTTCAGTATCACCTCGAATCTTGTTCCAGCTGCCTCAGTGCCGCCAGGTAGCAAAGCGCCTCATGTATTTGGCCTTTGTGTTGCGGCTTAGGCAGGCATGAAAAGGTGCGGCCACTGCGTTAGACGGAGACGGTCCATAAAGAATTGCAAGCGAAGATTCGGACAGAAAGCCACTGTGAAGTTTGAATTGGTTGTCATTTGCTCTGAGCACATATGCCCAGCTCATATACTCATACTGAAAACGCCGTCCAGATGCTCGTCTATAGACAGAAACCCAGATCAACAACATCTTCAACGGCCTAAGCGCCAAACACCAAAACGCTGCACAATATACTACGACCAAGACTTCATACCCCACGAAACTACAGCCACAGTCAGCTCAAACTCGAACAGCCACTCAGGAAAGGGATGACTTACCAATCGAACGATCAAAAACCAGATAGCTCCCAGAAACCTAAACGCACTCAATCCCGCAACACTCCACAGCACAACAGCCATATAAATCGTGCTCCTCTCCGTCCTAACATTATCCGTCGTGATGACGTCAGACCAACCCGTCAGATTCAGCACAATTGCCGCCAGTGCCAAGTTGCAAAACATCCACGCGAGCACGACGGCACTTCGAAAGCCCTTGTAGTAGTCTTCCTGCTTCTCTTGCTCTCCGGGTATCTTCTTCGGGGGAACGTATTTTGAGGCAAAAAGTCGGAGTTCGGATTCGTATTGCGTGTTGAGGTCTGCGTCGTCGGTTGGGATGGAGACGTCGACTTTGCCGCCGGGTTTCATGGTTGCGGATGGGAGTTTCTCGGGTTTATCGTCGCCTTTGGTGCCCCAGGTTATGTCGTGAGTATTGCAGAAGGCGTAAACGTTGAGGATGTTGATGTACGTCGGGGTCATGAGAAGGTATTGAATGAACTAATTGTGCTATCAGTCCATAGCTTTGCAATGTAGGGACGGCGAGGGTTGACTTACGGAGGTAAACATATGCCAAGGGTCGAAAAAGAGGAGAGATGCGAAGAAGTACATTAGATAGGTTGAACACATTGATACAATGACATTGAAGAATAGTGTGTTGGTGAAGAGATCCGTCCATTTAAAGCCAGTCTTAATCTGATCCTGTATGGATCTAACAGTGATGAAGATGGAGGCGAAGATAAGGTAGCTGAGACACGTCATATCAGTAATCGCTGAGTCGTCATGGGAGAATAGACTTACAGCATAAGTACAGCCCAGAAATACACTTGCGTCATGTAGAACTTATTGGATCCTTGTGGGCGATTACCAAGCGCTAAGACGAAACAAGTGATCAAGGTAGCGAGATATAGCCATTCGAAGACGACAGCAAGTATCTTCCCGACTAGGCCAAGCATCTCTGCAGTGCCAAGTGATGTGGTGAGTATCCGGAAGACCAGGAAGAAATTACCCTAACCTCAGTCAGCTCCACTTCTTCGAGACCAAGCAATGTACTTACAATGGCAAACCAAGCGAAAATCATGTTGATTGTCTGGTAGAAGAACTCCAGCAGAAACATCATCTTCCTTATCGGCGAGTGACCACTGCGGAATATCTGGAATGATTTCGCCAGGGCATAGACCGCTGCGAAGAAACTGCCATTAAGCCACCTTCTTCGTTGCAAAATGAAGTCCGCCATCTCAGTAGGAACATCCGTCTCACCGGTTGCGGACTTGACGTACTGCAAGATCCAATGGCAATTTCTTTTCGCGACAAGCTCGAAACACAGGATACGATCTTCGGCAAGGTACATATTTGCTGTGAATATGCCTGCATTTGCACCATGCATCTTCTCGCCAGCAAAGTACTTCTCGAGTGGTCCGTGGCCGGTCTTATCATTTTGAAGAGCCATGTATCTATACGCGGAAAAGGCTCCTGGAAGGACAGAAATGAAGCCGAACGATGATTCCAGAGGCTTATCAAGGATATTGCTCATTTTGTACTCGAAGTTTTGAGTTGCAACCAGCGGGTTGAAGAGTTTCTTGCCATGTTCCAGCATAGCCTTGATTTCACCACAGGCTCCGGCACACATAGGCTCTAGGTCGAAGGCCTTCCAAAGATGGTAGATGGAGTCTTTGCCAGGTTTTGTACCCGCGTCGATCAAAACACATATATTGGGGTCGAGAACTTGACCGAAAGCTTGAAAGAACCATCGATGTGAGTTGATCTTCTTCTGGTTCTTCTCCTTAAGGCAGAACAGCATTTGTACCGGAGTGTTTCCCTTCTTGACTTGAACGACGCCTTTCTTAATCTCAATGTTCATTTGCGTGGTATACTTGATCAGGATTAGCTGACGTGTAGAAGATCGGGTTATGGGCTCACCTCGTATATGTGTGCAGTGACATCCTCGCCGTTGACCTGCTGTTTCGCAATGCCATCCTGATAAACTCCCATTGCAGCTAACACCGCCCTTGTCCTTGGGTTTATCTTAGCACGGCCATCGCTAACCACACATACGACAATTTTCTTCCACGCCTCTTTACCCCAAGTCTTGCTGTGTGTCCTCCCATTCATAAACTCGATATTCTTTATTACACCCATCATTGTACGCGCGAACAACTCCTCCTCTTCATTGTACATTGTAACCACGATGAAAAGCTCCGTCTGCCGTGGCTTCGCGAACAGCCTTTGCCGCAAAGTAAAGCGCTTTTCGTAAAATTCCGAGGGATCGCACGTAGCCGCGGAGTACCGCATGTGGGTATACTCGTCTCGATCAGGAGGTTGCGCATGATCAATCTGGTTTAACAACCGTGGCGGCACTGGACAGTCTAAAACAAGATTGCCATGGAAGAGTTGCACCTCTTTGACCGTCTTCCACCTCCTGATTGGCGCAGGAGTTTGTTCTGGCTCTGGTGGCGCTTCATCCCCGTAGCCCATGTCGTACTCTTCCTCTTCCTTAGGTGACATTGGAGGTGGAATCGAATGAGGGTCCGGCCCATAAGAGTCACCCGACTGTAATATTGGCCTAGTATCCGCAACATCCTGCCAGTAATGTGTGGGTGCCTCTGCCCTTGGCGGTGGATTGTAGGGTTGATTATAATAGCCATCGTGGTGTTCTTGAGGATCGAAGGCGTAGTCTTGAGCAGATGTGTGATACCCCTGAGGTTGTGGCGTGTATCGGTGATCAGCTTCATAAGCATCATTATGGCCATAGGAATTTGATAGATTCTCGACTGAGTACTAAGAAGGAGCAAACATCAGCATTCGTTGACTAGGATTGACTTGCACAGCATTACGTTCACGAACCGTTGGCTGCGCTTGAAGTCTGTCACCAGGTATTCCCAGGCCAGGACCCGGTCCCATCGGTATCTCAAGAGGACGTTGGCCCACATGCGGTCTATTGTCTATTTGGTAACCTTGCGGATAGTGCTGGAGCGGATGCATAGGCGAGGGTGTCCGCCCCATTGGATGGTGAGGATCCATGAAGGGCGACCCGTATTCCTCTTCCTCCTCACGGCCGCCACCGTAGCCTGCAGAATAACGGATGTATGTCAGTCAATGGTTTCTCAAAGGCGTAGTGAACTGAGCGCTGGTGCTGGATCCAAGGTATTGCTGGGGCTGATGTGCCATCGCGAGCGCCTTGGTGCTTGAAGATGTGATGCGGCTCGATGATCCCGAGACATCATATCTGGGGAGGCTGCGGAAGGCTAGGCGTGGAATGTAGATACTCCACTAGTTCCAGCCCTGGCACGCCGCTAACTCCATCTTCCAGCTCCTGTTTAGATCTCATCGCCTTTACTCCACACGCGGCTCCAAGTAAAGCACTTGCACGTACCCAACGGATTGTATGACATGGTATAAGCTCCCCTCAGGTGTTGTGATCCTCCAACTTTAGCTTCTAGCCAACGACACGGGCACGCTCATGGACGCGCGTTCAAGCGATTGAAGGCTTCTCGCGGCAAAAGTGGCTTCCAGTCGTTGAGATCGTAAACGGCTGTAACGGGAGCAGTTGGACGAGCTTAGGCTTGGTTGTTATGGTTGTTCAGGAGTTGGTGGCTCGAAGCAAGATCAGAGACATGTGCGTGCGTCTAACGAGAGCGTGGCGGCGATGAAAGGGCGACTCCAAACAGCGCAAGGACTTCTATGATTAGAGGGCAGACAAGGCGGTATCAGCATCGCATGTGGTCTGACGAGGGCCTGCAGCTTGAAACAAACGAAGCGTTCCCCGGTCAATGGTCACAGCCTTACGCTAGTATTTACATCCATGAATGTTTTGCAGGAAGACTTCGAGCTGCGCCATACGACGCGCGTTTCTACATCAAGTTTTCAGCTAGCTAAGGCATCTAGGGGCTGGCATCACTGCCGCAGAGCTCATGCAAGAACATGATATCGTAGAATGCGAGCAAAGCTCCAGCTGCATCTAAACAACAAAATGTCACGGCTGAGCTAAGGATAGAAACAGCGCTTAGGGAGGGCGGCTTCAACGGCGTTGCCCGTCGATCTCCGCTCAGCCCCTGTCACAATCCGGGGTAAGCTTGCCCACTCCCGCAGAGCCTCAGTAGGCTTGCAAAAGGAACATTTCCATATTGTCTACAACTCTGGCTACTTTGCAACGAGTATCGGAGGGAGGTTGTCGTCGCAAGACTATCGCTCGAACTACCGCACCGAACCATAAGATAGTTCGAGCTATGGCCTCGCCCTCCTCCAGCTCCTCACCCAAACCCGTATCCATCATATTCGTCTGCCTAGGGAACATCTGTCGTTCTCCGATGGCTGAAGGCGTGTTCCAGCATCTTCTCAAGTCGCACACGAAGCAGACTAAATGTTCTCATCCTCTCGTCTCCTGGATTGATTCTGCTGGTACCGGCGCATATCACACAGGCGCCCCTCCGGACCCACGGACAATGTCCACCCTCAAGGAAAACGGCATAAACACCTACACCCACCAAGCTCGCAAATTTACACTCAGTGACTTCAACAACTTCGACTACATCCTCGCAATGGATGAGGAGAACCTGGAGTATTTGGAAGAAATGAAGGCGCGGGCGCTGAAGCAGAAGAAACTGAAGGCGGAGCAAGTGGGACAGATAATGCTCTTCGGTGACTTTGCCGAAGTGAAAGGCGAGGAGGTCGTGGATCCGTATTATGGAGGGAGGGACGGTTTCGACATTGCTTATGAGCAAATGATTAGGTTTTCCAATGGGCTTCTGAGCCACCTCGAAGAGAGATATTGTGCATCTTGAAATACATGGAGACCCCAATGCGACCCAGTAGCTTGGTGTTCCCCGTGTAGTTTCTGGTTTTGAAAGCCGTTTTGGTCTGACAGTCAAACCAAATCTGGAAACGTCTCTATCGAAAGATATTGGTCCATTTGCGTCATTCAACCTCAAGCTTTCCGACATTGTAGGCACGTGAAAGTCGCTATACCGGTTCCACTGCAGTGCTGACATGGGGTTCCTCGTAGACTGAGCCATGTCAGCGGGATGCTACGTTGTTGAAGGGAGTCCTTCCGTGCTCACCTTGTGGGATGGCCTGCACAGTGTTTGCACGTCACGACAACATATCCATTGATACATCCATGAGGCGAGCTAGAATTTGCCGGTGGAGCTTGCGCTGATTTTTTGGGGCCCATACTAGGAGTGACGGTGCTCGGGCTGGGTCGTATTACACAAAGGGGTCCACGATGTTGTTCAAAGTATGAAGACTACACAGTTCTCGGTGTCTTGAAGAGTTGGGCGTAGTCTTTGAAAAGCGTTGCCTCTCACAGCTGCTATGGCAGTCTCTTTATATCATCTTCACCAGACAGGCGTGCGTTGGAGGCACAAATAGTTGCCGTTTTCTCTTAGCCGTCCCGTGAAGGGACGGGACACTGTTCTTTCTGTGCGGCTGCATCGTTTCAATTTTTCGGCAGATCAAACCGATACCGTTTTGCAAAGTCAGCACAGCCAAGCTCAGCAGCACCTATTTGATCTTGACATGCGTGGCAGCCAGCTACCGTGCTGGATCTCCGCCTACTTGCCATCGTAATGCGCCAGTGGGTGTGCAAACGATCTTGCTCAACAACTAAAGCAGAAATCTACGAGGTACGATCTTAGATCTGGTACGGAACGGGCCTATGGATCTGAAGGATCTCATTTTCCGCGGACGTGGGGACCGCATAGAGAGAGACCAAAGTCAGATATTTTGTAGCCAGCACCGCTAGGAGGTATTGGGCATGGTCGGAAGAAGGGAGGGGTCCTTCAAATTACTCTGAAGTTTCGACAGCTGCCCAGGTCATCGCTGTAACATCCGACTTGTGTATGTATTATTGCGGATGATATGCGGCTTGCCCGCAAGGGCCGCACGCCGCAATTGAGCTGAAGAGAAACTTCCGGAACTTATGAGCGAACGGGTCTTGACGCGGAAAGGATGGACGGAGCGGTTTCGGTACGGAGATGAGGACGATGGCAGCAGTCGGTTCGCCGGCAGTGTCCCATTACTGCCGATCCCAGTGTTGTTGCGCTAAAGTTATTGACATTTCGATGTATGCGGATAACTTAGATATGATCAAAACTGTGATTACCTTTGGCAATCGGTATCGACTGAGCCACATGCTGTATGATATTATTGCAAGAGATACCCGCTACCTAGGTAAGAAGCCAGTAACGCCTAAGAGATGGATCTTGTCGTTGCACGTAGCGGCTACGCGCGCGTGAACCCAGTACGCCGAACGCTCAGTTAAACCATCGATGGGGTTGATCCAATTGCCATGTGTGATACAGGACCTAGATACGCCTTTCGTAGTCCGCATGACAACAGCTAAGGATCCATCATGGCGAAACGTGACGCCTAAAACGGTACAACCCAGGCGCCCGGAGAATGAGACCGCAAACTGAAAAGGGAGACTGTATCTGAACAACTCCAGCCACTGCAATACGTTGTGCCATGCAATCGTCAGCGCCTTGCTTTTGAGATTTGCTAAGCAATCCTATGTGGTTGCGGTGTGCCTTTCAACCACAGCGAACGCTTCGATCTTGAAGAGTTGCTGAGAGCATTACGCAAACATGCTGTCTGGCAGGCTCAGCAGCGCTCCTAGCATACCTAAGCCGCCAGCAACAGCTCCGGTAGCAGCCGCTGCCGCGAATTGCCAGCGTGCCTTCTTACGAACAGGCTCCATATCGTGGGTGGTGCGAGCAGTGCGTGCTGCATTCTCACGATCGGTGTTAGACAGATCGGAGGGATTGGAGTGCTCTTGTTCAGTGTTAGTTGATGGACGAGGTGCAGCTGTATCTGCAGTAATCTCCACAGCGAGAGCTCTAGGCTCGGGTAGCATATCATCCATTTTCCGCTTCCTGCCTGCTGTGTTTTGCGTTGTCTTCGAGCTACTAGAGTCAATGATATCTGAGATTGCCATACCCTGCTTTCTCAGCTTGGAACCTTTGTCGCCAAGCTTTGAAGGAAATGGTTGCTTTGAGTTACCCGAGGCAGATGAGGTCTGGCCCTCAGGAAATACTGTAGGTACTTTGAACAGAGAAGGCGCAAAACCGTCCGTGAAAGTGCCCTGTGTGTCCCACTGACGTTGCCGGGTAGATGATGTAGCGAACTCGGAGCCGTAACCCTGGATGGGGCGAGATGAATGAAGTGACTGGATTGGATTGATGTGAGAATTTTCAGCAGGTAGCCATTCGTTGTCATGAAGACCTCGCACAGGATCCCAGTATGAAGACGACATATTGGTGGGCCAAAAAGGTTCCATGCCGTAATCATGCCAGCCGCGTGGCGGACTGAATGATAGTGACTCCGGTATCAGTGGCTCTTCCGTCATACTATCGAAATGATTATATTCCGGGGAAAATCGGACACGCGCTGGCAATGAGTCCGAGGGGAAATCCGGCTTCTTGATTCTATTCGTCTGTCCGGTTGTAGGATATTGCGAGGCATGCGCTTGCATGGAGTCAGGTGCTACGTTAACCTGAAAAGTTGACATCAGATTGTTCTCGGTTCTCTCGTGCATTTCTTTGGAGCCAGCAGCAACTGCACGCGTTCTGAGGATGGCTGCATGCAAACTTTCATCTTCTCGAGAACGATCGATTAGGGAAGAGTGGCGCCTTGGGGATGCAGCGGTTATCACGAGCGGACGGGCACTTTTCTGCTCTTCAGCACCATTCAGGACATTCTCAGCTGAGACAAAGACTGGATTAGCCCTATCCTCGACGTCTTTGCCCTTGTGGAATTCCTTTTGGCTGACATTGTACTCTTGGCTATGTGACTTTTCTTCGCCTGCAGTATTGGTGTCTGGTACGCCGTCAATGTCCAGGCCCGCTTCTTGTGATTCCAATTGCAGATGTCGCTGGCTGAGCTCAGAATCTCTCGATGGCTCGGTAATCAGGCCTTGAGCATGTGAGGCAAGAGACTTTCGATCTAGGTGTGATGGCTTGACAGCGCTCACGGCGGGTTCAGTTGTATCTTCCGCTTCGCTGATGATGTCAACAACGCTATCTGGAATCACCTCTCGGGTGGCGCCCAGAACCTGCTCGTCATCGTCGTCGTCGTCGTCGTCGTCGTCGTCGTCGTCATCATCGTCCTCATCCAGATCCACTGGGTTCAGTTGGGAATTCCCTACTTGGGAAGCTGGTACACCGTCAGCATGATGGCTAGGATGTTGGAGAGCATTCTCTGCTATCTCAACTTACAAGAAACGTTAGTTTGTGCTGGCTGCCCTGCACTGGTCGTCGTTACATCTGCTATGAGCGAACCCCATTTTGCCTTTCGATGGGCTAGAACCTCAGGAATGGAGATTGAGGCGGTATGCTTTGGGCTGCTTGAGCTTCGATCTTCAGAAGTTTCTTCTACGGATTCGCCATCAGAGGATGAGTCCGCGTCAGGGACGCTGAAGGTAGAGGAGCTGATACGTCTGGACAGATACGTAAGTACTAGTACCTTTCATAGACGTCCGTGGTTGGCCTTGCGTAGACTTACTCGTAATGGATTTGGTAAGCTCTAGCGGGAAATGATTCTACTAGGGGTCAGTCTGTCTCCCGCCGAACCACATATGTGCCACATCGCTAGAGTACTTACCCTCGCCCCGGACGATACGATTCCCAAATTTGATGATATCATCTTTCTCCACTTTGTAATCTTGGTTTTTGTGAACGATCTTGCCGTTAAGTGTAGTACCGTGCGTCGAGCCGAGGTCTCTCAAGTAGAGGGGCTAAGGATAAGCAGTCAGTTATAAGAGTCCTTGTCGTGCAGAATCGGTGCATCTCACTTGTAAACCGGGCCTTCTGAAGAGCATGGCATGTCGCCGGGACATCACAGGGTTGTTGAACCAGGCATTGTTCGCCGCAGCAGTCATCCCTTTGCTTCGATTGCTCGACGAGCGTCCGATGTCAATCGACGGGGAAGCCATCGTCAGGGCAAATTTCCGAACATCGAGCTCCTCTGAGAGATCCAGGGAAGTAAGGGTAACTGAGACTTCTCCAGTGTTAGCATGGTGTATGACATGTGAAGCTGCCAAGAGCGAGAAGGCCCTGGCCGGCTCGAAGCTCGAATCGTGTGAGTGACAAGAAGAAGCGTAGTCTTACTCTGGCTGCCACCCATATTGACTGCCTCTGCACTGGAATGCGGAGCTGTAGCTGGAGTTGAGGATTGGTTGCTGCCGCAGCAGCTAGAGGGTGGGAGGTGAAGTGAGCGACTCGAAGCTGCGAACCGAAGCTGAGAGCAAGGCGGGGCTGCACCTTTATAAGCCAGTCGAGAGCGGGAAACGGAATGGTGTCCGAACAGTGACTGGCCGGAGATTCGAGGTCACGGGACCGACTGCTTCCTTTAGTTGTGATGTGAATAGTAGTCACTGGTGAAGACGGTGAGGAGCAGAGCAGAGGAAGGGATTCACTATGTGACTGTGTAGATACCCCGACAGAGGGCAGAAGAGCTGCCTGATACCAAGGTCTCTTGCCCCGCTCGGACTTCACCTGCACTCTCAGCCTTGCTTCGGGGCCAGGCGAGGTGTCATAAGTCACGGCGCTCACAACCGACCGCGCGAAACGCAACCAAATCACCATAGATTGCTACAACATCGTAGAGATTATGATTTTTGATTTCAATAATATATAGAATTACTAAGCTCTAAGCTTCTACTATAGCCTATTTATTCAAGAAATTACAGTATATAATATGTATGAAGTAGAGAGATAAAAGTTGGGGACTGTGTGAGCGCCGCGACTTATGACACCTCGCCTGGGGCGCGGTGAGCGTTATCCGTAGGGCTTATCGCCAGCTACCCTTGTCCAAGCTCCAGGGGCCGAGCGGCTTTGGAACATTTTTACACCCAAAAACATTCACGTATGTGCGGTGAAAATAGTAATTGCGCAATAGGTCCATTTCGCGGAAGTGCTTCCTAAGTATACTAATTACAGCTAGTTCAATCAAGTGTCCGGATGTCATAAAGTCATTGAAAAAACTCCATATTAGCAACTAATGGTATTCTTCCTTGGCGGCGTCACCGCCAGTTTATCCATACATCAGACGAAGAGGAGATGCTAATAGATACAGAGCACGGGCGATATCAACGCTAAACCAGATGCCGAAAGTGCAATCGTGTTTGTCAGACGCAGGGGTGCACATTATACATAGGCTTCTACCTCAAACCCCCCATGCCACCTCCGACTCCAGATAGCCTGCTGGCCAGTTGTGGGTACTTTTCCTGAACCTGCACGCAACTCGTTAGCATAAACATTGTACTTAAGACGCAGCGGGGCAAACCTCTAGCTGAGTCCGCGTGGCCTCTGCGTATGACAGCGCGTTCACGATCTCTCCTTCCGTTCTTGATAACTCCGCTGCTCGCTCAAAATACTTCAATGCTTCTGTCACTTTCCCCTGTTGCAGCAATAACTGGGCCATAGTAGCCACAGCTATATCGCACTCAGGATCAACTGCAACTCTGATTAGCACTAGATCTCCCTTATGGAACTTCCCGTAAGGCTTACTGATCAGAGCCTTTTGGCACAGGTCCTCGGCTTCGGCAAAGTCTTGTTTCCATTGGAACAGTGCTAATGCCTTGTTTATCAAAGGGAGCACGTTCATACCTAACGGCTTGGCTTGCTTCTCCATATCCACGGCAGTCTCGAACTTCTCGATAGCCTCTTGGTACTTTTGCTGATCCAGAAGGAGCTCGCCATAGTAGTTGTACACGTCTGGAACCTTGTCAAAGTTCTTCATACACCTTCGGAAAGTCGCCATCGAAGAAGCTATCGAGCCCATCTTGTATTGGGTTACACCCAGCTGGATGTGCGAGAAGATGAAATCTTTGTCTAGATCAATTGACTTTTGATAGTCCTTTGCGGCTTCTGCGAACTCGCCGAGGATGAAGTGGAGTTGAGCCCGATGGTAGTAAATGTCCGGATCGTCCTTGTTCTGTGCCATCGCCTGCTCAAAGTCATTTGAGGCCGCTTCACGATTGCCTGGTTAGGGTTAGCGTGGTGACAGACTGCATATGTCACCCGACTTACCCAGCTCCAGATGCATGCTTGCCCGCTTAATGTAGCTCTGCGTCATTGTAGGGTCAATCTCAACACTTTCGCTAAGGTCTTCAAGCGCTGAATTGTTTTCGCCGCGAAGATATCTGAAGGTTCCACGCATGTTATATGCAAATGCCTCATAGTCTCCAAGATCGTCCAACTCCAGCGCTCTTTCGAATGCCTTTGCCGCTTCCTCGTATCCTTCGCCAGTCTTCTTGTTCAGTGCCGCGAGACCTTTCTTCAATTGACCTTTCCCGGACTCCTCACTCAAATCAGCCGTCTCTTCCAAGCCTGCCGGTGGCGGCTTCGGTCTAAAACTCTGTAGATAGTTTGTAACGAAAGTCGGACTTGGTAATTTCTTTTCTTTGCTGGCTAATATTGCCTTTCCCTTGGCTTCCGCAACTTTCTTCAATAGCCTTTCCACCGCTTGTCCGCTTTGCTCGTTCCGGAAGCTGTCGATGATGCAGCTAGCGGTGTAATCAAGGAGTGCCTCGCTGTATTTGCCGGTCTGCTCGTAGGCATTTGCTCTCCGATTCAAGGCTTTGACGTACTCGTTGTCAAGTGCTATCGCAGCTGTTGTATCTTCAATGACCTTGTCCCAGTTCGACATAGCATTATAGCAGGCTGCCCGGTTCGAGTAAAAGACAGGGTCAGGCTTGCATAGGAGCGCCTTGCCGTATAGTTCAATCGCCCTGTTGTAGTCTTTCGAACCATAAGCCTTATTACCAGCCGCCTTTAACTTCGCAGCATACTCTTTCCGTTCCTTTTGCCCCATTAGCAGCTGCAATGAATCGCTCCTTGGCAGCGTACCTGTTCCGAAAGAGAGCCAACAGTTGTCTCATCTACGTTTGGTAAATCGTCTTCGGTCTCTATTGACGGTGCTTTGCTTGGCTCTGAAACACGTCCGTCAGCGTCCGTTTTGCTCCAGTGGCGTGTGAGGACCAACCGGGCTGCGCAGGTTCAGGCGCAGGTGGAACCTCCTTCTTGGCAGCCTCTTCTGCATCCTTCTTTGCTTTCCTCCGTTCTTTCTTGCTCTTCCGTTGTGCAGCAGTTTCCTCGCCCCTGTCCCTGTTTTCTCGTGACAAGTAGTACACGACGCCGGCTCCTGTTGCAACTACAGTAACCCCCGCAATTGTATACACCACTGTCTTGTGTTCGGATGCCCATGTTGATATCCTATCCCACAGAGATGATGTTCCCGCCGACGAGATTGTAGAGGTGTCGAGTGATACGCGCTGTGCCGGGGGGATGGGTATTGGTCCATCAGACATTATGTAGGATTTTTCCAGAGAATAGCTAGCAACGAAAGGCTCCGAGGTTTACCTTGAACGAAGAGAAACGTCGCAGCTCGAAAAGAACCAGGAAAATGCTCGATAGCCTTTTGGCGAATTATCATGAAATGGATAGCTAAACCAAATCCTCCAAGTCTTCGATACAGTATTCTGCGGCCCGAGCTCCGCCGCTGGCTTCAGCAACGGAAATCCTGGCATTCGCTTAGATACTTGCACCAGGGCACCTGCATACTTTGGACTGCCTGTACGTTAGTACCTTGAACACTATCTATGTAGTACTCCATGCCTAGCTAAAGTTCCAGGGATGATCGAATAGCATGTGCACCTTTGGCGTACTGTCTAGAAAAATGAAGTCTTAGGGAGCCTAGACAATATATTATGACTGATGTCGGCTGCCAGTCAAAATCGGTTACATGAGCTGCAGAGTAAGAGGGTTCTTGCCCGGCACCATGGGGGTACAGATGGCTACGTCTGTGAGATGGCATGAACCAGGTAAATCCCATACGCAGCCGCGGCTTTGACTCTACAGCTGTGTATCGTCTACGGCTTGCTCTAGTTCTGCTGTCCTGGAAAGTGATACGCTTTTCACCAAAAACAGACCACAGTCTCTAGAGTCGCTCACGAAAGGACCTCTCCAGAATTAAAATGACCCAAACAAGTCCAAGAAAGTGGCAGCAGGCTCACAAGAAGAGCCACGCAAGCAAAAGGGTATCTGTCCTTCTCCGCCCAATGAGTTCTCTAAACCCGAAGTAATGTCAATTTGGTCCGCATTTCTGAGATGGACCCGTCCACTTCAGCTCTTCGAGATCATAATCCTGCTAAACAGTCAGCTATTCTGCCCCTGTAACAATCTCATCACCAGGGCTCACTTACGGTAAAGTCTCAAAGACAACCTCATTCTTCTCCCAATGCCTCAAGAACCCACCACCCAACACCCTTCTCAAAGCTTTTAGCCTGATAAGCTTCCACCACTTATCGATCCTCATCTCTCCTGTTTTTCCTACCCGTACGCTCATCCTGCTTCCATACCGTCGGCCTGTTTCGTGATTAACCGCGTTCTGGTACCGAGGGCCCCGTGTAGGATTCTCTACACTGTTCAGAATATCGGCAAAGTTCGAGTGCAGAGTTTTGCGGTCTTTCCGAGAGATGTGACGGGCGGAAGTGGCGGCGAGCCTCGAAATGGTATTCACGAGCTGGGAGTGCTGCCGGTAAGGTGTGTAGCGCTTCACCAAAGGCGTACCAGAGCCTTGAGGTGCTTCCTCAGGATCAGATGATGACGAGTCAGAAGGTGGGTCTTCGTCTTCTTCAAGCTCTGTGTAGCTCTTCTCGTACAGCAATGCGATGTTCTCGCCAGCTGATATCTGAACATTCGGATCGGAGCTCTCTAGCTGTTCTACGAAGGCCTCCATGGCTGGCTCGGTGCTCTCTTCCATGTCCTCGAGTTGGGTGGCTAAGAAACCCCACTCTTCCAGCGCTGCTGTCACAACGTCGCCGTTGTCAGCAGCTGAGATGTAGTTGCCGTCGGATTCGATGATCTCTAAGAGGAAGTCCATGACGGATTGGGTTTCCTCGATGGAGGCGCCACCGAAGAAGGCGCAGGTGCCGAGGGTGCGGATGGCGGCCGCCTTGGTTGGGAGAGATTCCGAATCTTGGATCAGTCGCCTGATGGGTTGGTAGACAGCGTCGTAGATTGAGTCTGAAGGACTGGTGATAAGGGTGATTACGATGGCTATGCGAGTTTAGCTTAGCATTTGAGAGCCCCTCGAGACTACACACCTTTCAGTGCGTTCATAGTTTCCTTCTCACTCGTCTCTGCTTTGACGCTTTTCAAGAAGGCCGGGATGAGTTCTGGTAGCCGTCTTTCAATCTCTTCTTTGGCATAATGCACTGTCAGGATATAGGCATATCCCGCGAAGCTGTCTTCCCGCCCCTGAACGCTGCTTCTCTTCCGGTCTATGATGTGCTCCATCCGGTCATTGAGCTCCGCCTTCCACACCTCTGTGGGCGTGTCGACTTCATCGGAGAGTATTTCGTCAACCGAGTTTGTGCTGGATGACTTATTAGCGGACCGGATGGAAATATATTGCCAGTACGAAGGCGGATCCGAATAATAACGAAGTCGGTAGAGAGCTCTGGGGCCCAGCCAAGCCCCGAGAACCATGATAGAATAGAGCTCTTGTTTGATTTCTGAAAGAATGCTGTTTGATAACGAGAGTGGCTTCAATGTTTACAATAGATGTATTGCCACAAGATGCGACTGAAAGCGAGCAAGACGGGAGGAAGCAATGAAAAGCAGCGAGTCTTTACCTCCAAGCTGTGCCATCACTGAGGTTTCCTTCTTCGTCATCTGAAGGAGCTCTGCTCGCGTTCCGAGAAGCTGCTCTCGAGTTGGTCGCACTGTTCGTTTTCGACGATTTTGCGGAAGTTTGCGTCGAGCGCGCCTTCCGCGATACAGTTTTGCTGCTTTCGAGCACTTGTCGCCTAAGGTCGTGCATCGTGGTTCGAAATAAACGGGCGAGAGTAGGGAAGATGAGAAGATGGGCGTGGTGTCCCCGGAGCTGTGCGATGAAGCGTTGGCAGCACTTTATGGAGGGGTTGTGCGGATTTTCGTTGGACTTGGCCTCGGTGGTGGGCGTGGTGGGGTGGATGTAGGGTATCGATAAGAGTGCATTATCGGAGGGCAGGAGGGGTGGATCTTTTGTGGTTACTATGCCGTCGATGACAGTAAGAGTTATACCTTATGCTCGGATGCAGTTTGCTGGTGAAGTGTGCATGCAAGAAAGCTATGGATAATATGCTTCTTTCAACGCCGACGTAGCGGTGAGCCAACGTGCCCAAGGGTCCAGGTGCGGAGGGCATGGATGATCCTGCTCGTCCGCAGCCAAGTACAGTAATGCAAATCGTGGCTTGGGCCGCATCCTCCAATCCATTGCACGTGTCCGCTCTCCTTGTGTGATATACTACCTACCTATAGATTTGGGTCCTTATGCCTCGTGCTAGCAGGTCTCTGAGACAGCGCACAACTCAGTGGTCTCGCGCACAGCTCCGTGGTATGATGTCGGTGCTGCAATGCAAGTATTTTCGTGACCCAGCCACAACACCTTATGAATATTCCCGGAGACTGCTGGTGACAGGTGCTCTTTCGAAGATAGAGCTGGTCAGCACACATCTCGAGCCGAGACCTGTTGTGATCCGTTAGCTCCTCGATAAGCGCGGCGTAAATTAATTATATGTGAGACATGCCTAAGTGTGAAGGTGCTTTAGTTCACTATCACTAGGTCACTAGTCATACAAGCACGTGGTGTTCACTGGTTGTCGAGTTTCGAGACGGAAATGGTCTCTTTGGCATTTGATTGCAGCGGCTACAATAGTGCTGCAAAAGGCATGGTTCTTCATGATGGTCTGACGCACGCCGTTCCAGCGGCGTCAATGCCTTACCCACGTGCTGGGATGCGCGTTCCAAGCACTATAGATCATCCTCTAAGAACTTGTAAGCAAACTTGAAGTCTGCTTTCCGCCTATTCATCCTATATTCGCAAACATAAGTCAGCGAGTAAGTCGACAAGAATCGAGTGGAAGGGGGCTTGAATTTAGTAGCTCATTGAAGAACCTGAGCAAGACAAGGACTATTTCGAAGAATGGGAGTTCTAACCATGTGCTCTCATAATCAAAGAACCTATATGTTCCTTGCTCAAATTCGTCGGTGATCGTCTTCGGCTCCTCATGCCGCTGAAACCACGTCTGGTACTGCTTGTGGAACCTCCAACTTTGCGCCTTTAGCGCTTTGGCGGCAAGGTACTGCTGGTACGTCCCCTGGCAGTAATAGAAGGCGTAGAACAACGTGTCTGTATCTACCCGAGAGTACAACCGTGGATCATCGAAAATCGGAAGGGGCTCTTGAGGCCAGTATGATGGAGTGTGTGGGTAAGGATTCTGCGGTCGGTAGTGCGGCCTTCTCAGCGCGTCCAACGAGTCAGGTCGAGTTGCGTAGGATTGTTCGAGATGTAGTTGCTCCAACTGTTTTGATCCAGATGTGGCTGTGCTCTTCACCGCTTCGAAGGACTCTATCAGGTCTTGTAGGCTGGCGGGAAGGTGAAATATCGATTCCTCTTCTTCCGGAGGCGCATCCAATGATTCGCCATTCACCCGAGTTTCACTTGCTGGAACGGCATCGGCGACTGTTGCACGACTGCTTTCTGTGCGGCTCAACGAGTTGTCAGCTACTGACGCTTTCTGGACCTGAGAAGTTGTCCGTTCCACTTTTTCGAGCGCCGGGGTTGGAGGAATACTGCTGGCAACTGTGCTGGCGCCTGCTATGCTCGAATGGCTGGGAGCGGGAGATTTGGCAGATGCTGGATTATATGCGGACTCATCCACACTCCCTGCTACCGGCACAGCTGGCCGCTGCCCTGGTGTATGAACCGCACTGGCCGGTTGGGATGATGGTAGTGAAGGAGATGTTGTCGCGCTGGCCTTGGGCGCGGTAGACGCGGGTAGAGGCGGCAGTGAAGGAGCTGACGCCACGATAGGAGCTGCCGCACCAGGTGGCGGTGGTAACGGCGCTATTCCTACGCTATTCTTGTCGCTGGCTGCGGCAGCAGCTGCAGCTGATGCGTATTTAAGAGGTTCCCCGGCTGTCCTCACAGGAAGAGGGGCGGGTTTCATACTGCTCGCGACAATCCCGCTAGGAACGCTAGGCGTCGCAGTATGTAACGTAGCAAGAGCTGGTAATGGCGATTTGAGTTGCGCGGAAGGCCTTCGTGCGGCTGTTGCGGCATCGAATGTTGAGGGCGGTTTTGTTTTGGCGGTTGTTATACTAGGCGTTCGAGCTTGCTCGTCCTGCTGATCATCTTGTATTGACTGGGCGTCCTGCGATGAGACATGATCCAGCTCGTTATTCATGCCATACAGGTCCTCATCCTCCGCCAAATTGAGATCATCATATATTGTGTCATCTTCCATGAAGTCAGGTTCCTGGTTCCTTTCTACGTAGTCTTTGATGCTTTCCTCTAGCTCCGTGACTTGTTCCGTTTCTACATTCCCGTTTTCGAGTGACCGCAGAAACAGCTCAAGCTTGCCCATATGCCACTTATGCCGTTCCACCCATTGCTCAAGCTCTGATATCCGGTCGGATTTGGCGGTGTCCTTCTTTCCTTTCTTGACGGTCGCTTGTAACGCCTCTAGCTCAGCCTCTAGTGTCTCAATTTGCCGTTCCAGCTCGTCAACCATATTAGATAGGAACTCGCCGGCTTCCATTTTCGCCTTTTCCTTCGGATCTAGCTTGGCGGCTGCTGACAGTCCTTCTTTGGAGTATGCCTTGGTCTTCATCTCCTTTTCGACGGCTTTGAATCTCTCCATTTGCTATTACACCACCTTAATCAGCTCCTGTCCAGACACGCAGAGGGGCGCATATCGAAGTCCATACGGTCTCAATTAGCTTCCGCTGCTCTAGTAGCGGCTTCTTGTCCTTGATATCGTTCATCGTCGCCCATGCCTTGATCTGGTCACGCGACCGCTGCAGCTTCTTGATCTCCTTCTTGAGCGCATCTTCCAGCTTCTCTTTCTGCGCCACATTGGTTGATTGTAATATTTTCTCGTATATGCTTTCGAAGGCCTGTACACCTTCGGCGACCTTCTTGAAGCATTTGTCTATTTCTTGCTGAAGCTTTCTCTGCGCCATGTTGCATATGTGACTGGGGTATGGGCGGACCCGCTCAGGCTATCGTTTGCGGATATGCTAATGTTCGGGAAGTAGAGAAGGAGATTCCGATCTCTCGGGGAGCCCTAAGATTAACTCTCGTCCTCTATTAGGCGTAAGCGCAAGCACGGCTTGATAGGAAGGTGGTAAGATGGTAAGACGGACGTCGTGATTGCTGTAGTGAATGCAGTGTCAAGGGTCTCGCAGCGTTCACGCGGTGCTCGATAAGGCGCCTGACCGCGATTTATTGAAACGTGGGGCATCAACACCTCTAGGCTGCGGATTACAGTAGGACCGAGAACCATAAAGGTACCCACCTGACTCCCACTATCATTACTCGACCTTCCACTGAAAATCATGGCCCGAGTGTACAAGTAAGTATAAATATGAATTTTTACCTTCCTAGTCATACAAAATACTCCATGACCCAACGCAAAACTTCTGTAGAAAGATTCGCGTTCTCGCGTGAAAAGTGTCCATAAATGGGCGCGTGCATATGTTAGAACTTCGTTCCCAGTTCATAATGCAAAAGTGCTGGCATCTGGCAAGGTCTGGATTTTGATTTGGCCTTTCTGTCTATAGAGCGTGACTTGTGTAACATGAAAGAGCCCGTCGCTTTGAGAGCTTGAGACACTGTCAGCCCCTCTATTCTTTGACTATACAATCATGCGAAAACTATAATCTAATTCCGCTTCAAGAACTGTACCTTGTATTGCAGATGATTGAGCGCTCCCGGACAACACCACCTTCCCTCATCTACCTCTAGACCCGGCACCGGTCGCCTCGATTATGAAAGGTTGGATTATCCACCTCTCCTTCAGCCTTGCAACTGACATTCCCACAGCTGTCCTCCAGCGAGTGAAGTCAGCTTCTGTAACTGTTGACAACCAACTCGTCTCCTCCATCGGCAAGGGCATCCTCGTATTCGCCGCCGTCGGTAAAGATGATACCACGAAATCAGCAGAATCCATGGCCAACAAAGTCCTAAAGCTGAAGATGTGGGAGGATGATAGCGGCGCTAAAGTCAGTTGGCCTTATCACTACTTTGTAACTTCGTTCCGCTACGTCCTCATCCTTATGCGGTGCATCAACTTTTGCTTGGGCCTTCGATTTTCCTTTGTTCTATCCTCATGCTCAATAGCAGGTCGTCCTATCCTTCTAATACGACTTGCAGTGGAAACGTAGTGTTCAAGACATTAATGGGGAAATCCTTTGCGGTACGTCTGGCTCAAGCCCTTTCGTTCGCACCACCAAATGTAGCAGAACAGGAACCTCTACTACGTGCGCTCCTCCTCAAGAGGAAGTTGGAATGTCTAGCTTCGCTTTGTAAATGCTTCAGCGATGTTGAAACCCCTTGCATACACCATGTGCTGTCTCCCTCTTTGGAAAGTAGCCCTCCAAACATGCTCGTGCTCCAACATGCGCAATACACTCCAATATCAAGACATTAAGCGATCCTCTAACGCTCTCTTACCCTGTCCAGTATCGCAATTCACACTCCTCGCCACCACCAAGAAGCACAAACCCTCCTTCCACGCCTCCGCCTCCGCCTCCGCCGCCGCAACGCTGTATACGCACTTCTTCCGCACTCTCCAATCACTGCACCCTTCGTCGGCCGAAAAGGTGAAAGATGGTGTGTTTCAAGCGATGATGGACGTCTCACTCGTCAACGATGGCCCGGTAGGTGTTGATTATGTTTGCCTTGATGGAGAGGTACGCTTTGCAACCTTCTCTGGCTCCCATTAAGATTAGAGCATGGGTTGAACGAGAGAGTTTATGTGCAGGTATTTGTGGACTTGAGCTGACTCTGTGTTGTCATTATCGGCTTTTTAGGTTACTCTGGAGATTGACACGGATCCGCCAAAGGAGGAGAAGGAAGGTAGCGAGCAGAATAGTGATACTAGTGAAGGCGGGATGAAGCATGTTGATTGGTCTTCAACAGTCTGGGCGTCACTGTTGGAGTGAAACGCCGAAGCACGAGGTGTATGGAGGCAGATCATGATACGTAATTGGCGTGGAAAAGCCTGTTCCACAATACGCCGGGTGTTTGCTTCATTGATAGCATAGCCGTAGCTAGGCCTCATGATACATACAACATTAACAAAGTGTTTCAGAAGAAGTCGCATGTCAAAAAGCAGAGGTTTGTGTTAGATTTGGTTCACCCCAGGCTTCAGTCAGTACGGCGTCCACGGACATACAACATCGTTGCAGACCGGGGTATACGTCCGTCGCATAGATGAAACAAACCTAAAGCCGCCCTCGCGGCTTTTGCGGAGTCAGTGTGATTCTTGCGTCGGTATACATCCTCGTCATATCTCATTCCTGCCCTGTTGCTGATTGGAACTTGTTAATGCTGTGTTTGCAGTTAGTCTCCTTGCTGTGGGTATACCAAGCCGCTTCTGGACCCTTTTGTAAGCGAAGGTCTAGCTGATCACTTTCGTAGAATAAGTAACCACTGCTGGGGCATCTGCTAGTCACTCTTGTCTAAAACTGGTACGCTGCAGTTCACATGTCCAATTGCTGGCCCGACGCATGCAGCGCAATAGTCATGAATCGCTGGAAACGGTTGGCCACGAGCCGATCCTTTTTGAATCTGTGGGAAAGGATGGTCTGGATGTTGTTGCCTTGGGCTTTGCTGACCAATTCTCTGTTTCCGAATAATGCTATTTTGGAAGCATGGTGGCAGGACTTTCTGGTACTAGAAGATCTTCAATCATATACGTGTTATCATTGAGAGCTGTCGCCCAAGCGGTGTTATCTGTGATCTGTGATGGAAGATGAACATGTTACTATTGAAAGTTTTCCTATTTTTGGAAAGTTGTGTTTCGACTTTAGACAGGTACCTATGTCCTAACGTCGACGCGCCGCCCGGAGATTCCAATGTGTAAAGCGTATCGTTCAATCTGCAGGTCTTAATTCATGACTGTATTGTATCTTCACATTGCAAAACAATGGGCAACCACAGTCAAGCAACTGAGATATTACTTCGAACTCACCCCGGTCGTGAACTATCACATCCCAATCTGTGCCTACCCATTCCACCCATCGCCAAAGTTCTATCCTCCAGCGTCCTCCTTCTCCCTCTTCATATCCTCAAGCACCCTCTCCGCAACCTTGAACCCCTCAATCCCCGCCGGCATGCCACAATAAATCGCCGCCTGCAGCAACGTCTCCCTTATCTCCACCTCGCTCGCCCCATTGTTCACCGCACCGCGCACATGCACGCCCAGCTCCGTCGAGCGGTTCAGCGCGCACAGCATGGCGATGTTCAGCAGGCTGCGTTGCTTGCGCTCGAGCCCCGGCCGCGTCCATACGGAGCCCCAGCAGGCTTCGGTGACGAGCTCTTGCATGGGCCGCGCGAAGGTGGAGGAGCCGGCGGCGAGGGCCCGGTCGACGTAGGCTTTGCCGGCGACTTCGTAGCGGACTTGGAGGCCGGCGTCGAAGAGGGTCTTGTGGGCTGCCTCTGCGGAGGGGTCGTTTTGGGAGGACATTGTTGTGGAGTTCGGGGTAGAAGAAGGGCGTGTACGTAGAGACGTTAGCTTGGCAGTTTTCTGTTGTTTTACATGCTCTTTGATAAGTTTACAAATTTGGTTATTCTCAAGAGAGTTCGTGAAGATCATGCATATTGATAGAAGTAGATTGCGGGTGACGTCATCGCGCTTTTGCTGCCCGCAGTGCAACGACTCTGGTCTCTTTGCAGGGGCTGTGAGAAGGCTAAACGGGGAAGGAATTGAGCGGGCTCACTACTTTGCACTATTAAAATGCAGAACATAGAGCCAAGACTTGATTGCGTTTGATTCATTCTTACCGCTTGCGTACGGTTGTTCCCTATAGGGTCCTTTACCCAATGAAGCTGTCGTTCTGCAACTTTCTTAGGAGGCTATTCATGGTAATGAATTCAATCGGTAGGTAGGAGTTACAGCTGGTGCAGGAAAGCCTTAAATCAGCCAATTATATAACGAAAGGTACAGCGTGAAGGCAAGCCAAATCGATAAACTGAAAGCAGAATCATAATCATTGGTATCTAGAGAATCTCTGGAAGCATCAGATAGCAGCATTAGACGGACAACGTTGATAGCTTTAATTTGAAATCTTGATCTTAGGGCTTTCAATCGCTTTATTAATATTGCTCATGGCCGCTCTACCAAACCAACTTCGCTGTTCATGGGGCTGCCTGTATGACTCCACGCCCCGCTGAGGTCGCCACTTCCGGTCTTTCGCAATGCTTGGCGCATAATCTCCACGGTCAGCTCTCCATGGAGAGGAGGACTGTGTGCGGCAGATGATGCATGGATCCTCGTACCCCTGACAGGCGAGGATTCTCCGCTTAACGGGGGCGAACGATGCGCACCATGAGCCGATAGCGGTGAACGCAGGGGAGACGGCGAGCGATGGAGAGACGGCGTGGCTGAAGAGATACTCATATGGTGACCAGTGTCTTTACCGTGTTCGAAGTGTTCGGCTTGCATCACGTCGGCGAAGGAGATAAAGCTGAGACGGCGAACGTCTGTCGAGTCAAGGGAGCCGTAGCCGGCAGTCTCATCCTCAGTCTCGTGATGCGGAGCCATCATATCATCCAGTGAAGACATCGTGATCGGCCCCTCCAGGATCGGAGCTCCAGCCACTCCCGCTGCTGCCGGTTGGTGGGCGGAGTGCATAACAATCTCAACTTCATCCAGATTTAGGTGGTCGTCTGTCATAGCCAGGGAAGCTGCTTCAAGTACCGGTGGGATATGATCTTCTGTCTGGATGTGGGAGGGGATGGCTGGCGCCATATCGTCTGGTATTGTGTTTTCCTGCACGTTTCGCTCAAATATCATAGATGACGCCGGCGAGTGAGGCCTTGGAGAGGGGGAGCGGAATTGTCGGGTCGGTGATCCCATGCTTGAGTAATGTTGGCCTGGCTGTGACAGAGCAGAAGCAAAGGATGATTTTCGGGATCGTATCGGGGATCCTGGAAGGTCTGGTGGAGTGGTGGTTACAGCGGGTACTTCGGTTCCCCCTTCTATCGCATCTTCGTTCCTGGCATTATGAACTCCTTTCTTCGCAGTAAACCCAAACAACTTGCGCTTTCCAGCCCTCAAGGACGGCTGATCGGTTAGGCTCGTTTCGGCATTTGGAGTTGCAAGAACCCTGTCTGCAATGGCTTGAGGACTGTCAGACAAGCCGTGGGCCGGAAGCATAGTTGCGGTCAAGGATAGTGATGTAAAGTACGCCGATTAGAGTGTAGCAGCTGGTTATGGGCTGAAGTAGACGGACTTGCTGTCGTCGGCAAACTCCAGCTTACGTCACGAGGCTGGCTTTGTAGGACACTTTGTGCGTTTTCTCATAACACGGCGACACATATCAATGTCATTGCGAAGGCGTCGAAGGATCGTTGTCTATAGGGATGTGGTCGACGAGGTTGTGGACGGCTTATACGGAAGGCTCATCAAGGGAGGTTGGTGGGAGGTTGCAACAGGTGGATGATCAAACGGGGTATGGGGATCGAGGTCTGGGGTATGGTGAGATCTCTCTCGGTCGGCAAGGCAGGCACAGGGAGGGTCTGCATCGCCAAATGCGGAACGGGGATGATACGGCGGAGCCGAGCCGTCAGTTCGCCCAGAGCTGCCATCTGCGCCATCTTTTCCTGGTCGCCAGCTGCACTGCATTGACAGCTGCAAGGAACAAGGATCGGACCTGCGTATTAGCCTCGATGCTTTACGCACCACCATCAACCGAATTGTCGCTCGAAGGATTCGACCTATCTCATCTCATCATCCCACTCTCCACTCCACTCCACTACTGCCATACACCGATACACCGCAGCGCAGACATTAGCCCCACCTCAATCCTTCCCATCAATCTTGCACCGGCTGAGACGCTTGTCCTCTCCTACTGCTGCCTCTCACCAAACATGTCATGGCTCAATTGCGCCAAGGCCCCACACATCCATCACTCACTCTTTTCATGAACAGTAGTAAAGAGCCGCCGGCTTCGAACTGCATCCTGCATCCTAAGCTGCCGCCGATCGCATGAGAGAACCCGACTCTCTACATTTCTGATGTCCTGTACCCTTACTCTCGAACCCATCCAAGCCCAACCAGCGGAATGCTGCTCGGGAAGCACGCACTGCTAATTGCTGGGAGCGGCATCCATAAAACTACTATCGACCATGGATCGCCAGCGCTTCTCAAGAAGGAGACACGACAGCAAGATACATGACGAGTCTTCGCGCCCTGAACGGGAAACAGCTGCGCCTGCAAAGTATCATAGAGCTGACGCAAGGGAGGATTACGGACATCGGGAGCGACCGTCTAGCCCAGAACAAGAGATTGAACAGATCTCAAGGGGCAGTGCAATTCTTGAAGGAACACTGTTCGGCCGCTCACCACCGGCATCTCACTCTAGCGATGCGCAATCGAGGTCTCACCATCGCTCGCGCACCTTCCTATCGCACGAGTCGGCTGATGAGCGCTCATTAGCAGGACGCAGTTTGGGGTATATTGCGACAAGGCGGCGGACGAGGACAATTGAAAACAAATCCCTGGACAAGTCCCCCTCTCTACTGAGGCTAAGAAGTCGACACCATATCGGATCTGTTCACTCAACTGGCGCTGCGGCACCTATGGGAGAGGGAAACGTCCACAGCTCTATAGGCCACCCATCTTCGGCGCCTCCTCCGGCCGCTCAGTCTAGCCGGCGTAGCGAGGAACGCCCCGGTTCTCAAGGTCGACTCTCCCTATCCAAGCCTCGCAATCGTCTGTCCATGAATCGAAGGTCTGCACAGCAAAACTTCGACCAGTCGTTCTCTCCCACGACAGAAAGGACGAAAATCATTGAATTAATGAGGACAACTTGTGGGCGAATGCAAGGCAACCTTACGTTCAGAAGAGAAGGGAGCACGTCGTGGTCTTCGGCGTATTGCTATATCAATGAAGAGTCTGGAAGTTTGACGTATGAGCCCAAAGGGGATGTGACCTACCGCAAAACTCTAGTGCCAGGTACGGTAAACGCTTACCCTACCCGATATGTTCACTAAACCGCCCGTCAGATCTGAGAGGCTGCCATGTCAACGCTGGAAATCACAGCGGTGTGCACTTCTTAGAGGTTGCCAACCATATATCTAGCATACAGGTCCATCTTCGGGCAGCTACCCAGGAAGAGACAGACCTATGGTATGCTGCGCTCCTTTCGTGGCAACCGATCCGTCCGCGAGGCATTCAGAATAGGATGTCCAAACCGCAAGCCGTTGCCATCCAAGGCCGTCGGCTGGCCTCTGAACGTCATCATTCTGACGCGACAACTTCAAAAAGCTCTGCCATTATCAAAGTTGGAAAGATGCGACTCTTTGAAACGCGTCCATCGTCACGTTACCCAGGTATGCTTGCCCCCTACGTTGTTCGTCAAATGCCCTTCCACATTCACCTCGTTAGCGGCACCTCTATCCCACATGCTGTGGATATGCTGCGGATATTAGATATTTAAACTTTTACCGTTCATGAATGATCGCCAGGCGCGTTTGTCAAATATTCGCAATAGGATCGAAGTCTAGCCTATACTGATGATGAGCAGCTTCTCTGGCTCCGCGGGAGTCTTTATCGTCCGAGTCTTATGGATGGATCAGAACATCGTGCACACTGAGAGAAAACGGAGAGCTAAATATCTACATTGATCAAGCCGACCGAAAAGTAACGCTCTATGCAATGATTCAGCTATCACAACTGCCAAGAAGTTCTGTACAACAGCTGGATCCATCCCTGGGTAACGACTTTTGCGTTGCAATATATCCTCAACGCTCGATTGCGTCCTCCGAGCAAACCCTTCTGTTTCCGATTTTTCTCTCATATGAATCTCGAGTCATGTGTGAGGTTTGGTTCGTTCTTCTCAAAGTATTATGTACGCCCGAGCTTTATGGTCCACGCGAGGGTCCGCACTACCAAAGTATTGAGTCTTCCTCAGGACACAGGTCGAAACCTCGGAATGCCTCACTAAGCCACATGTTTCGAATGGATCGTCTGATGTCTGTTCGCGTAATTGAGGCAAAGCTTCAGCACCCTAGAATGTTTACAGACAAGGAAAAGAAATCAAAACAACGACATCGCACTGTGGAAGATGTAGATTTTGGCTTTTACACGGAAATTATGCTGGACGGAGATTTACGTGCCAAGACAACTCTGATGTTTACGGATAGGGGCAACGTCTTCTGGCGGGAAGACTTCGAGTTTGTAGATCTCCCCTCGATACTGTCTACCGTGCGCGTAGCGGTGAAAGCGAGGCGATGTATTTGCCCAGTTCAGGAGTCCAAGGTGAGTCAGTCTTCTGCTATAAATATGCCGTAAAGGTGTATTGTCCCAGCATCTATCCCTTGCCATACTTGCCATCATACATTTACCAGTTCACAAATCCTGATCTTCGACGAGATCGCTTCAAGAGAGGTGATCCTAACCGAATATAGATCAAGCATAGAACTCATCCCGGATACTTTACTGAGCCGATAAATGATGCCCGGAGCAGCCCAGACCTGTCTCTAGGTCAGGCTGATATTTATCTTGATGACCTCGAGCCCAATAAAGAAATCGAAAAGTGGTGGCCGCTTACCAACAACAGCAGCCAAGTGGTGGGCGAGATCCTTATAAGAATGCGTTCAGAGGAAATGGCAATATTACTGGCACGAGATTACCAACCATTATCTGAGCTTCTACACCGCTTCTCGAATGGTCTGACAGTGCAAATCGCTCAGATAATACCGTCTCAGTTGCGAACATTATCAGAAATCCTTCTCGATATCTTTCAGGTCTCAGGCCAAGCTACTGAATGGTTGATGGTGCTCATAGAAGAGGAGATAGATGGTGCACGCAGAGAAACTTCGATTGACCGATTACGTCTCAGTAGAAGACTAGGTTCTGCAGATTCGAATGAATCCTCATTCTCGGCGGGTGACCGGGAGCTTCTTCTTCGAGACCTTGGAAAATCTGCGTCGCATGAAAGTGCTATGCTGTTCCGCGGAAACTCGCTCCTGACCAAGTCGCTTGACGCCCACATGAAGCGACTGGGTAAGGAGTACCTGGATGGCGTCCTCGGGGATGTTATTCGAGAAGTCAACTTACAAGATCCTGACTGCGAGGTTGACCCAAGTAGAGTCAAAGCTTCGCATGACCTTGAGAGGAATTGGCGCAGGCTGCTCGCACTAACGAAGAAAGTATGGCACAATATACGTAGCTCTGCCGCTAAATGTCCACCGGAATTACGATTTATCTTCCGTCACATTAGAGCCTGCGCGGAAGATCGCTATGGGGCTTTTCTTCGCAGTGTACCCTACAGTAGCGTCTCCGGATTTCTGTTTCTTAGGTTCTTTTGTCCGGCTATCCTCAACCCGAAGCTGTTCGGGTTACTGAAAGGTAAGCTAGTTTCTGCCTGCCGCTGCCTTATAGATGATTGACAGGCTGGTAGACAATCCCAAGCCGCGGGCACATCGAACTATGACCCTGGTTGCTAAAGCCATCCAAGGGCTCGGTAACCTGAGCAGTTTCGGGGCTAAAGAAATTTGGATGGAGCCGATGAACCAGTTTCTCTCCAACTACAGGCAGGACTTCAAAGAATTCATCGACCAAATTTGTTCGATTGCTCCAGACCGAGCCGCCCCTGCGATGCCACCGTCCTATGCCACTCCGCTTACAATAATGAATCGGCTGTCGCAGGATGGCTTTTCTCAAGAAGGCTTTCCCTCGCTTCCATACCTAATAGATCACGCACGCAGCTTTGCAGCGCTCGTCACTCTGTGGCTCCAGAGCCTAAGTGCAACTTCACGCAACATTAAACCGAGCGATGGTGAGCTCTTCAAGTTTAATGAGCTTTGTCTAAAACTACACGAGAAGACGACCGATTGTTTGAATCGAGCAGAAAAGGCAGAAAGACCAAGCAGTCTGGACTTTTATGAGTGGGAAGATATGGTGGAAAGGGTGGTTCGCATTTCCAAAGGACTATCAACTCAGGACGATACCGAGTCTGCCTTGTCCGTGACTACCCCATCTTTACAGGATGAAAGCGATACGCCACCGGAGCCAAGGACAAATGCGACAACTAGTTTTGACGGCTCCACACAGTTTTCTTCAAATGTGTCGAGTGCGAATCTTTCAATCAATGGAGATGCCTTCTCCCTTGCACCGAAACGGCCAGCAAGAGAGAAAGAAAGGCCATCAAAGTTTGCCGACTTTATGGCCGCTCGCAGGAATGCGAGATCTGCGTTTTAGAAATCAGGCTCTGCATGTAAAGTCAGGCTGGAATTACGGCGTTAAGGAGACCATAACCTGTACGTGTTGACGATGTATGACTGTCACGATTTCGGTTGGATTGAACACGATATGGCGGGTCCCGGTTGGATGCCGTGGGAGTTTCTTCACGTTTTCACGTTCTATACCACTTCTTTTCGAAACAATTTTGTAGTTGGTTACAGTTGTAGGCAAGAGGCCACGTGTCGGCGGGTTTATTTATTTTGTATAGTACCTTAGTTTTACTTCACATGTGGATAGTCTCAGGACCCTGATGTAACGAGCATCAAAATATATTTTTTGATAAAAAACCGTAGAAGCTTCCCGAAAATGGCTGCGTCCCATATACTTACACACACTGCACTCTACACTCGGTCATTTACCAATAGTCTCTAACAGCATTCGGGTCCTTGTTACTGACTTGAGCTGATTTTGGGTGTGACAAAATGGCCGATCACGCAGGTTAGATTCCGCTGCAATAAGCGGTGCAAGATCGAGAAACAAGGCTCACATGAGGTGTAGGGCGTAGTACTGTCTTTTTTGACATCGCAATTGGCGGCAGCAGTGTTGGCCGCATACATATGAGACTTGTAAGCCCTGTTCTCCCCTCACCTTCTCTCTAATTCTCCATTCATATTACATGAGACGCTAACAATAGCCAGTACAATGACAGTGCGTCTTCTCCTCCATTCCACCAACCTACCCACTCTAACGTCCGTCCTCAGTCGTACCCAAAACCGCAGAAAACTTCCGCGCACTATGCACCGGCGAAAAGGGCGTGGGCAAATCGGGCAAGCCCCTCCATTACAAGGGCTCCGGCTTCCACCGCGTAATCAAGGGGTTTATGATCCAAGGAGGTGACTTCACGGCGGGTAATGGAACGGGAGGGGAGAGCATATATGGGGAGAAGTTTGCGGATGAGGGGTTCGCGGAGAAGCATGATCGGCCGTTTTTGCTGAGTATGGCCAATGCGGGACCGGGTAAGTCCTCTCTGAAGATCTGTGTGTGGAAGGAGAGGGGAAGGGTAGGTGACGACGGGCTGCAAAATAGGGCAGAATGCGAGGAAGGGCATGACGGGAAGGGGACAGGAGAGACGAGAACGGTGAACGGAAGAGACCTAGAGCTAATCCGGTCATGGTGCAGATACCAATGGAAGCCAGTTCTTCATTACGACGGTACCCACACCGCATCTCGACGGAAAACATGTCGTGTTTGGCGAGGTCATCAGCGGAAAGAGCATCGTCAGGCAGATCGAAAATCTGCCTACGCAGAGCGACAAGCCTACCAAGGATGTAATCATCACGGGTACGTCCACACCTTTCTCAATTGTCCACGCCGCCTGTCCTAACAACCACCCAGATTGCGACGAGCTCTCCGGTCACGACGCCGACAATGCAGGCCAAAAATCCGCCGACCCCCTCGGCGACACCTACGAAGACTTCCCCGAAGACCAATCCGCCACGCTGTCCACCTCCCAAGTCCTCAAAATCGCCTCCGACCTCAAAGACATGGGCAACCGGGCCGTCAAATCCTCATCCCCCGATCTCGCGTTGCAAAAATACCAAAAGGCGCTCCGCTACATCCACGAAGCGTCCGACGACGACAACTCGCCGAGCAACAAGGAACTCGCGAAGCTGAAGTTCTCATTGTATTCGAATGCGGCGCTGATGCAGATCAAGCTGAAAGACTGGGCGGGCGCGGCGCGGAGCGCGAGCAACGCGCTTGCGGTGGAGGGCGCGACGACGGATGCGGAGAGGGGGAAGGTGCTGTATAGGCGCGGGGTGGCGAAGGCGGAGATGAAGGATGAGGAGGGGGCGTTGGTGGATCTGCAGGCGGCGAAGAGGTGCGTGCCGGATGATGCGGCGGTTGATGCGCAGTTGAGGGCGGTGAGGAAGAGGAAGGTGGAGAGGGAGGAGAAGGAGAAGAAGGCGTATCAGAAGTTCTTTAGCTGAGTGGGAACGTGGAGGGGCAGGGGTAGGATGATTGAGGATAGACGGTTCAATGGTGGAAAGGGACATGGTGTGGCGTTATCAGAGACGTGACTGGCGAAAGAGTTCTAGATGGCTTTGCTTGATGCCTACCGTGCCTGAGCGTAACAGTGGTATTAGTGTCTAGCGTCTAGTAGATTGTAGCGCTTTGCAGCATCTCAGATTAAGATGCCAACAACCCGGCCGTGACTCTACCCCCGGTATATGTACGTTACATCCATTGAAACCAATTCTTTACATTCTATATGACAATGGAACAACTCTCGTGGGAGCCACAATACACGCAATGTCCCGACTTGGCTCAGGAGGGCCTGGACCGGACGCAGCAAGCCTTGGTGTGTCTCAAGTCCACGAGCACATGGTGCACCATTTCCGGCTCAACAGAACGATCCCCACTTGGGATTGCATCTCTCATATGGTCAGTTGGCCGGCACGAACCTGCTCCTGTTAAGAGTTTCAGGACTTCTTAGAAAGTTGAAACGGTACCGGTGGAGTACTTTTCACAACCAAATGACTACCGACTCAACAATATGCCCTTCGTACCAAGAGGAACGCCTGGACCTTACCATACAAGTCCACGAGGGCAAAGGCCAACCCCGGCCCTTACTCCATGGTTTAGAGAGACCTCACCAAAACAATTTCAAGAGCAGCGCATCGGAGGTAAGCCTGCCCTCCTAAGCACAAGCACCAGGCCGCAACAAAAGGGGGAGCAGCTTGAGGTGGCGTTGACTACACTCAATCTTGCTAGTAAGAGACCGCACATGAGGTTGTTGTGGGCTATCATGAGGCGGCTATGGCGTTTAAAGGATCATGATGGAGGCGGTGGAGGTGATGGTATGATACCAGTATAAGCACAAACGTAATATAGATATGTGATCGGAGGATGTGATGATTGTAGAAGGCTGACCTCCTCTGCGACAGTCTCATGCTTCTCGATCCAACTTATCAATATGAGACGTTCTACGGTGGCATGGACGATGCCTTACCTCAGCATGGGCACCAGGTGAGATTGGTATGGCAATGAGCGTTGCCGCCGCTTATGATATCCGATTTACGGGATGGCAGGTAGAAAGTCTCTTTGTTGGTTCCATCTAATCAGCGTTTTCTCCAGCAATCCCGAGCTGAGCGGATGTAGAACTATTGCGGGTAGCATATCTTGTTGTTAGTCTAGGACAGGGAGCCATAAGAGCGCCTTTCAAGGTACATTTTCGCGGAGTTGCCTGCTAGTGTCTAAGAGGTTATTGTCCTAAAGAAATCTGCACAGCTTCATCAACCACTGCGCCGCCTCATGAGACTCCTATATCCGGTGCTGGCTTCCCAATATCTTCCTCGTTGCTGATGGCAATGAACTTTCTCAGAAGCTATCCATGCCTTCTGTTCTTTGACGATTTGACTTCTGGTGACTATTTCAAGGGATAATCCTGTGGTTGCCTCCATCTTAAGGTCATATTGCGGCGGACGCTTGTTAAAGCAGATTTATACCAAAGGACAAGATATTACCTGAGTGGGACAGGGAAATTGTATGGCAGAAAACTGTGCTGTTGCATGTTCCTCTCGCTGGTGGGGTACTGTACGAAGCGGGATTCCCAGTAGCTGCAAATTGTCGTTTAGGGTAGCATGACAGTGCAAACAGTCAATAGCTCTATAACAATCAAACACGTAACCATCAAATTGTCCACAAACGTGCGAAGGGCACCAAGAAAGACCGTTTTTGCAGCTCAGAGAGCACGGCAGCGTCCGAATGATCAGAACGTGTCCACCATGTTTTATATTTCAAAGTAAACTCTCCACTTTCTCACTGGCTGAATGGTGAAGGCATTAATCATCGGGAATATCGGGTCAAACTCCACAACCGCCAGGTGGTAGGTTCGATCCCCGGGACGACCGAAACGAAATCGTGTACGACGGAGACAACCACATCGAGTGGTTTCGTAGCCGCTCACCCCTAGAAATACCACGTGCTAGGGTTGGGCGGTGAGCTTTTGTCATTTAGTTCCTTTTGAATTTATGCTTGTCACTTTTTGGGGTGGTGTGTAATCACGCGTAGTGTAATATGTTCGGCTTTTGACGATAGGTGATATTGCACATGTTTCTTTCGAGCCGGAAGTGGTTCTTCTGGCATTTTACGGACATTGGCAGGGTTGCTTCATGTACGAGCCTCAAAGCAGATAAAATGCCTCAGCTAGGACTAGATTTGGGTGAGCATCACATGCTCAATCATCACGAGCCTCTTCACCTCTCTACACCAACAATGCCCCAGTCAACACCAACGACCCACCGCTCCCCTTCCAAACCAACTTCCCACGTTGGCGCCCTAATCCCCAGTACATCACCTCTCCTCATGCCATCGCTGCTACCATAACGGCCGCTTCCATCCTTTCCAATGCCAACAAGCACACACCTCTTGTCCTCTTCGCCCAACCCTTCCATCACCCTAACACCTCTAGCATCCTCTCCTGCTCTCTTCAGGCGCCCTCTAACCAATCTCACATTCCCATTTCCCTCATCGCTACCACCACTAACTTCCCTAACCACAACCCTCATCACAACGCCCTCCTGGAAACTATGCTCCCTCGCATACATCCCTCTCCTAGCAGCAGCAGCTTGTTGCCCCGCCTCAACAACCCATTCTCTGACCTCAGCCGCCATTCCGCCAGCAATGAACTTTTGGCCCCTGCGGTGCGGGGAGAAGGAGTCTGGGAGGGGCGACTGTGTATGCGCGTCCGAGTGAGGTGCTACAGCGGGCGGGAGAATGAAAGACGGGCGGGTGGATGAGTAGACTGATGTGGACGGCGAAGGTGAGGGTGGAGGTACGGAGAAGGAGAAAGAGGCGGGCGACGAGAAGCGGTGAGATGATGGGGGACGTGCTGCTGGAGTGGGGAACACAAATCGGGGCACCGTTCGGGGCGGTGACTGCGAGTAGCCTTGCTGGAGAGACGTTGAGTTTCCCTGTGGTAGAGTTGCCCCGTCGTAATCTTGTGCTTGACGCAGCCTCGAACGAGGAGGAGACAAAGGAGGCGAGAGACGTCGCCGCTTGTGTCCTGTTGTTTCAACCGATACGACGCCCGTACGAGACGCTTTCCCTTCTAGTCCCACTTCGGCGAGGTGACTGGTATCTAACATGTCCTCATCCTCCTCCTGACCCTCTTGTGCCCCGCGCTCTTCATCTTGATCGACTTCTTCATCTCGAGCCGGCAATACTTCCTCAACATCTTCCCTCCGCTGTCCCTGTGTTTGTACTTCCCTCCTTAACGGCGACGGCGCCGCTGGAGTAAGATCTCTCCTCACGACATCCTTGCCATTTCTAGCTGCGAAACTGAACTTTGGTATCTGCGCAAACTTATGCGCGGACGAGCGAGTTGAGGCATGGGAGGAAGCTTCGGTCCCATTTTGGGATGATGGCGGTCGGTGGGCCCAACGTCGCTGCTTGTCTTGGCTAATGAAGCGGTGCGCTGGCGGCGTCTGCTGTTGTGAGAAGTCTGGGGGTGTAGATATCAGGAAGGTAGGTTTAATCGTACCGCGAAGTGAGGAGGCATTGTAGAGTAGGAGATGTGGTTGCTTGCAGAAGCGAAAGCACCACGAATCGCAAAATGTTCGCCGCGCTTGGACCTCCACGTCGTTCAAGAACTCGATTACAGCGAAATCATCCCAGATGTTAGTCCTTGGCCGATGCGACGTGCTTTTCGGTTCCATGAATTAAGACTACTGCAGTCAAGGAAGAATGCGCACAATATCTATTGAGCAAGTTTTGATGAACGCTAGAAGCATTATGCCGCACTACAAGATGCATTAAATAATTTCATCGCATATTTGAACTATCCATTTCTCACAAAAGACCCACCATTGCTGCAAGACCTATTACCAAAGCAAAGATACCGTCGGATCCAATAGCAATAGCAGGGTTACTACCGCCTGTGAAGGCAGCCGCCCCGCTCGCCGTTGCACTCGCGCCTGAGCCCGCTGTACTTGATTGTCCAACTGCGGTTGTTGCTCCAGCCCCGGATGCTCCGGCTGTGGATGCTCCTGCTGTGGATGCTCCTGCTGTGGATGCTCCTGCTGTGGATGCTCCTGCTGTGGATGCTCCTGCTGTGGATGCTCCAGAGGCCATTGAACCCATTGTCGATGCGCCGGACGCACCGGAGTTCATTGATCCCATACTCGATTGACCCGCGATCATTGACCCAGTGCTCGCTGCTCCCGAGCTCATTGACCCCATACCGGATTGTCCGGAGGTTATTGATCCTCCACCTGCGCTCGTGCGACTTGGAATGGAGGGACTGGATTGTCCGGAGGTTATTGATTCTGTACCCACTGCTCCTGCGCTCGTGCGAGTTGGGATGTAGGTTGTTATTGGTGACACGTTTGTATCACCCAGAGTTGTTATGGACTGAGGCGGCGCTCCGTAACCCGATACTGTGTAGCTTCCCAGAGTCACCCCAGGTGCCGGGATGGTGGTGACGGCGCCCTAGATCATCCCGTGATGTCAGTATCGCCTTGGAGTAAAGAGAAACCATCCCACGCACATATTGGACGCAGCAGTCGGTACCATAGCAGGTACTTCCATCCGAGCAGCAAAGCAGCCCTCGACTAAAGTCATAGCATTGGTACATTCCATTCTCGTCTCTCCCACAATAATGACTCGTCACGCCGAACTGATTACAGCACCGCTCGCCGATGTCGGACCCAGGGCACGTTATGGTCGACATCGAGGGCATTGCGCCGCTTGCTGTCGCCGACCCTGATGCGAAACGGAAGCCATATGTTTCAGAGGCTCCTGAAGCTCTCGGCGCAACGGTTGGAGTTGGTGCTGGGTTTATGGCTAGCCACGAGCCACCGGTGCTTCCTGGGCCGCCCTAGCATGATCGTGAGTACTGAGTTCCTAGGAAGAGTTTAGGGAAACCTACAGCTCTGCCTGTGCAGCACTCATTTTTCGGCGTGTAACAGTAGGCTGCGCAATGGCGTCAGACCTCTTTCTGAACAATAGTGAATTTTGGGATACATACATCCATCAGCACAGCAGGACTGGTTAGCAGAGGGATTGAAGCAATAGAGTCCGGCGCAGACAATGTAGCCTTGACCAAAGCATTCCGCACATGTGGTTCCGCCGTTTCGGCAGGGCGAGTATGCGTCTACTGGTGAGCTTGATGCTTGCCTCCTCTGCCAAGGGGTGTTCGTTGCTGGGGAGGCTGTGAAGAGTAGAAAAGGGAAGAAAAGTTCAAAGCGCATGACGACAGGTGAGGACAAGCCAAAGATACGGTAGTGGTACGTGGAGCAAACAAGCAAGGCGTTAGGTTTCTTCGAATAGGAAGTGGTTGGTTTTGGAGCATAAAACGTGCTAGGTATTTTTCAGTTAAACCCGGATTTTGTTCGCGGCACCAGAACTCATTTCATCAATATGTATCAGCGATGGTTTCTTTCAGCTTATACTGTATAAATCCACTAAATAATTTCCACCAACACATATTTAGGGTTGTAGCTTACGCGGCCGCTGTCGTCAGAGAAAGTACAAGGCTGTCTAACCCCTACATCCATCAAAGGGATCTCCGCAAAGTAGCAGCATCCCCGGCAGGAAAAGCAGTTTCAAGCAATGCTTGCCCTGCAAGATGGCGTATCCAGGGTGCGGGGAACTGTGGGGATGGTGTGAAGGACTTCAACTGCTAAAAGATGATGACCATGATATTATTGACTGAACAATTCGACAAGGCATCAACAAGTAGCAACGGTTTCTCCGCTAGCTGTGTGTACAAAGGTCCCTTCATCCCGCAATCCTATCGAGGTTCCAGAAGAATGCATAGATAATTTCCAACACGATGAAACCCACGCAGAACTGTTTCGACTTGAAGATCTGGGCATCCAGCATCCAACCCCAGCCACGCGGCCTCTGCGCACCATCATCATCTCACTACCTAACCAGACAAGATTAGCAGCCGCTACAGCCGACCCGTAAGGGCTTAGTTTACCCCGATTGAGACATGGCGTTGCGAATTCCCTGCCCCCGCAATTGCCCAGACATTTTCCGGTTGTCGCTCCAAAAGGAGGGGCCCAAAAACGGGATTCGCTTAACCAAGGTAGCGGATCTCAGACCGCTTACATCGATGGCCAGAATCTACTCCGTACCGCACGTGGAGAGTTAGGATATATGTATCATCAAAGTAACTTTTGCAATAGCTGCTCATTTGAGCTACTGGTAGGCATCAGCCTTATGTATTTTCTGGTCTGAGATGTTGTTCTGGCTTCTTTGGCGCCGCATCATTGAATGCTTTACGCCTGCTGAACGAGAAGACACTACTCACCGTGCAATCAGTGTCCAAATTGCTCGCTCTTAACGTGATCGAATGCTAGAAATAAGCGAGTTTCAAGTCGTTGCTATCTCCAGTGGCAATCCATCGCTAATCAAACGTTCCAAATCCTAGTCCGCCAAGCACGTTTCTCCTCATTTTCCCGACCCTAAGCCTATCCTGCTCTATTCTTTTTTCCATCAGTACCACGTTTGCCCTTCTCTCTTTCTCTCTAACATGGTAATTGACACTACTCTTCTTCGTGCCGCCCCTCCTAACCCCTTCGCTTGCTTCCACCACTGCTCTTCCTCCCGTTACCGAATCTGCGTTGCTTAATGATGCACTCGTCGTGGCCCGCCGCAGCAAGCTAGGGACCCGAAAGCCGGAGTTGTTGGATAGCGACGGAGCGTGGAAGGCCAAAGTACTGGTGGTGGGATCGCCGCGGTCCAAGCTGGATTGGGCACGTTTGAGCATTATCCTGTCTATCACGGAGTTCGAGCGCCTCCGGTCTGAGAAGGCATCTTTGGACGGCAAAACCTCTTCACAATGACTGTCAACATCGCCATTTTCAACGTCTGAGGAATCAGACTGTTGAGTTTCGTGCACAATGCTTGGCTCCTCGGTCAAGAACGATACCGAATCTCTGATCTCCGCGAGGGTCGATGGTCTTGACTTTTTCGAACGTCGTAGATGAGCTGGTGGCCTGTTCTCATCATTGACCTTCGGGTCGTCAACGGTTCTCTTGCGCTTCAACGATTTCGAGGGCGATTCCCAGGGTGGCATTGCTGCAGGCGCATCTTCCGAAATGAAAGCAGGTTGAGATGTCTCCATCGGCTCATCCAGAACTTGGAAATCTTCGTCCTTGTCGCGGTCCTCGATGGCTCGAAGAAACGCCGACTTTCTCGGATTTTCGGCTATGCGGAACATTTTAGTGGCGCTTACTAGGAAGCGGCATTCTTCACTCACCGATTTTGCCGATGTTCTCATCCGCCAGAAGAGCTTGCCTCATCTTTGCAAAGTCACGCTGCTTCTTCCGCCGCCTAGCTTCAGCATCATCTTCTGAGTCTGACAGATCAAATTCGGTTCCTCTTTTGCGTCGCAGTCCGCCGTTATTTATATCTCTGTAAAGCTTTGCGATCTGTTTCTCATCCGCTATGCGTTCTTTGTCGCTTTTGGTGAGTTAGCAGTGCCTCTAGTCAATGCTCGCAATCGTGATGGATACATACGCAAAGAGTGCAGCGAGCTTTCGCTCATTAACCTTCACATCGCTTTCGTCGATCATCGCCTTCATATCCTCATCAATCTCTCCAGTACTCTCATCGTCGCTTGCGCCTCCCATGCCAGCATATTCGTCTTCAGATTCGAATGCTTGTTCGTCGACCATGTCTTTAGCCTCGCTTCTTTTCTTATCGAACTTCTGAACTATAACAGGCTTTTCCGCAGCTCTTCGCATCAAGTCAAACGCATCCATTGGTTTCTCCGATTGTTCCTCAAGGGCTAAGGCCTTGTCTTGATCAGCAATATCTTCATCATCGGAGAACGCGATAAGGTCCCTAGTCTGCCGCCGTAGCCGGCCAACCTTCTGGACACCGGGAGAGTTATCGTCCTTAGCAGTGGGGAGAAGTACGGTTTCAACAGTAGAGTGTGGGGCCGCATAATGATCTCCAGGAGAAGAAGGCATCTGAAATCCTATATCTTGAGTTGGATCAGGTATCTCTGACCATTGTGTCGCCGCTCGACGCGCTGACAGCTGAGTTTCGCCTTGCGAAAGGTCTACGCTGATGTGATGGGATGCCATATCCCTCTCGTCCTGGCTCGTGCTGGCTCCGATTCGGCTTCTTTGACTGTCCGCCACGAGTAGATCTTGTGACTCAACTAGTCCTGGCAGGTCGACTGGTGGGAGCCTTCGAAGGAATGCCAGCGAATCTTGTTCTGGCTCCATCATGTCGGGTAGGTCGGCGTGGTCAACCATGCCTAGCTGACTATCTTCCATGGTTGGAGCGAATGCCTGGGTCATGCCCAGTCTTTCATGACTACCCGCGACGAAGCCAAAAGCGGAGAAGTCTTCTGCCAAGGTTGAAGAGGCCGCAACCATCGTCGGAGTCCTGGTTCCACTAGGTTGCTGCTCATCTTCGTCGTCTTCGATAATCCGCCTCCGAGCCCGTCGGTTTTGACCAAGTGGTGCTGGGAGTGATGGGTCTGCAGCAGCGTTCTCATTGTCCGTAGGAGCTTCCGACTGGCTGCCGTCAGTCTCTGCCGCTTCATCTTCGATCAAATTAGTTGACAATCCCTCGTGCGACCAGCCTTCTTTTTCGCTCTCGTTTTCGAGTTCAGCTCCTGAATCTTGATCCCCATCCTCCACTTCGGATTCATCGCCAACTTCCTCAACCTCTGAACCAGATTCCTCGACTCCGTCCAGCTCTTCGTCACTGCCTTCCCAAGATTCATCGTCACTATCGGGAAGATGGTCGCCACCACTTCCTTGCTCACCCTTCCGGTTGGCAACTTCTCTCTCCTTCTTAGAAAGTTCTAGCGCTTCCTGCCGAGCCTTCTCGAGAAGGTTCTCTAGCTGAATCTGGTCCTGTTCACGTTCCTCTGCAGTCTGGACAATGATACCCCGGTTACGTAAGTCTTGCAAGCGCTCTGCCTTTTCTGCTTGGGCTTGCTCTCTTGCGCGCTTTTGTAGATCGGAGGCCAGTTGAGCCCGTGTCATGAACGGCTTGGAGTTCTTCTGTCGAGACTGCTTCTGTGGGGAGGTGAGGTTGGCAAGAGCCCGGAGCACGCGCATCGAACTGGGTCGTTGAGCTTTGCGCCGCGGCAACTCATCAAAGATTGCGAATCTCCTAGGCACATCATTGCGAACGATTTCAAGGTCGTCCTCTGATTCGGATTCGGACTGGTCATGTTCCGTTGAGGCTCCTTTGGATAAGCCCATATCACTCTGTCGAGTGTTCGCATCGCTCGTCTTTTTCAGCCTCGACTTGGATTGCGTTATCAGGTCTGCAAGAGACGGTAGATCTTGATCATCTCTATAATCTTCGTCTCCAATCGTTCGGAAAATCTCTCCGGCTGGTCCGCCATTGGAGTGATTCTCTTCCCTGTTCGCGTGCGTACTTGGTGGACTACTGCACGGTGTCTCGTGACGGCTTGAGTGCTCGATTCCCGACGAGCTACCATCCGCTTTCTGTTTCATGTTGTCGTTGGGGTCCGTAGAACCCACCTGATTTGGCTGGCTGGGGGAGTTGGCGGCAGCTTGATTCGAAGCTGCGGCGTCGGGACGAAAACCAAATCTGGCGAACAAACTGTCCTTAGTAATAGTCTTTCTGGTCCTCTGCTGATGAGCCAGATGCATATTGCGACTAAGCCGCTGTGTTTCGCGATTCATCTCTTCCAAAGCCTTTTTGCCGGCTCGACGGGTAGGTCGTGCTTGCCGCGTCAACCTCTTCTCAACTTCGTCGTCTCCACTGCCGCTGTCTGACGTGGCTCCAGGTAATGACTTGCTAATCTTTCCCCGTTCTTCCTTTTCGCGCGCCTGTCGCTCTTTACGCTTTCGAGTAACGAGCGCAAGAAGGCGCTGGTGAGCTTCAGGGTTTTCCGGGAGATCTGAGTCTGTATCGCCAGCTGGAGAGACAGTGTCCTGGCGTAAAGTGGGCTTTGCAGGTGACACGAACAGACCGGGCGACGAATACCTTACGCGATTCGATCGCGGAGTAGCTCCAAGTCGTGCATCAGCCTTCGAAGGAGTCGCTCGGCCTTCGGAAGCATTCAAGCTATGCCTTTTGCCGGACCCTGAAGGATGTGGAGAGATTGAAGCCTCGGAGACGTTTGTGTCAGACCTACTACCGTTCTCTATCGCCAGCGTAGTCTTGCTACTGCTTCCGAACCCATCCTTATTGACGTGCCCCTCAACCTCTATGGCCGCAACTCTATTGCTCCTGCCCAGCAATTGTCGTCTCACATCCTCGTACGTACTGAGCCCCTTTTCATCGCTATCTGCCTCCGTCAATCTTGCCGCATCCGCAGGAACTTGCATTCGTGACGCCAATCGACCTCTGGGACGAGCCCTAGGAATGATATCGTCTTCATCCTCATCTTCTTCATCATGACCGTGTACTTCTTCACTTCCTGCGTTCGATATCTGAGGCTTGTCATTGTCGCCAGAATTTCGTTTGAGGTTTTGAATTGCAAGTTTTCCTATATCATCGTCCGAGTCTTCGGAGTCTGCCAGAAGGGCTTTAACTTTGCTTCTAGGCGTAAGGTTGATTGGAGATCTTCGTGCTCGCCTGGACGGTGTAGAGCTGGGTGTTTCCCTGCAAGATAAAGGGCTAGTTGGCGCAGCAGACATCCTGGAAGCTCATATAGAGTAGCCGAAAGCTGGTTTGTATAGCTTCTAAAGATTTATCAATGAGCTTGCTATTGCAACATTACAGTGGTTTCGGGGCGCGCGCCCGAAACACGCGCCGCGGCGACGCGCCTTCCTTACTTCATACGTCATTCGCAGCTTCTGAACATGTATTTCTATAGAGCAGCCCACTCCTCGAGTGTGGGAAGTACGTTGAGTCTCCAATGCTATTTCTACCGTGCGAACCAAGTCGTAGTAGGCTCTCGCGCAGACAGACGCCTCCTAAGACCACTGTACTTCCTGAACAATGTCTGTTTAAGCAGCACGGATGACGTAAATTTGCAGAGGGCTCACCTCGGCAGAACTGATCAACATTCTCGTAGCAAGTACCTCGTACTTTTGACCACGCAACGACAATGATGTGACTCAAAGCTTGCCTACAAACACTCCTCTCCTCTGTTCCTCCCAAATCCCCTAACGAACTAAATCACAATGGTCAATCTCAACCCCTTGACCGCCCTATCTCGCCTCCTTCCAGAACAAGCCAACACACCCCTCCCTCCACCCTCCGAAATTGTATCTCTGGCCGTGTATCCCATTAAATCATGCCGCGGATTTCGAGTAAAGTCAAGCTTTCTCACGAGACGAGGCCTCGAGTTAGACAGACAATGGATGTTTGTCGATGCTAAAACCCGGAAGTTCCTGACCATACGCGACATCTCCTCCATGACTCTGGTTGACACAGCTCTGATCCCATCGGAGGATGGGGATAGTAAGGACCAATTGAGGATAAGCATCCATGGAACGGACAAAAGCGTCACCATACCAGCACGGCCCAGTCAGGAATGGCTGCAGCGGAACACAACTCTAACTGAAGTGAATATATGGTCGACGGATACGGATGGCTACCAGTATGATCAGTCGGTGAACTCGATATTCTGCGACTTCTTTGGTCGCGACGTAGCACTGGTAATGAAGGGACCGACAGCTCGAATTCTTGGAGGCAACGGAGCACCAGAATATCTTGGCAGAACTGAAGGTATATCAGTGCGGACGGCAAAACTTCTGTTTCAAGGTGTTGGCGTTGGTTGCTTACATGCAAATCAGCTACGAATTTCCCAGACATGCAACCCGTCCTAGTCGCATCCAAAGCCTCGCTAGCCGATCTCAACGAACACTTAAAAGCAAAAGGGCATCCTCCACTCTCGATCGAGCGTTTCCGGCCCAACGTCATTATACGCGGGCACACAGCTTGGGAGGAGGATGTATGGCGACTCGTCCGCATCAATGGCTCTCCCACATCCGCCCTGCCCTTCTTGAACACATCCGCCGTGGATCTCGATGTCGTTGCCCGGTGCGCAAGATGTCAGGTGCCGAACGTGGATCCTGATACAGGCGAGAAGCATGCAAAGGAACCATGGGACACATTAGTCGGCTACAGACGGGTGGACGAGGGAATTAAGTGGAAGCCGTGCTTCGGGATGTTGTGCTGTCCAAGGAACGAAGGCCAGGTGGAGGTGGGGATGAGGTTCGAAGTTCTGGGCACAACCGGGGAGCACAAGTATGTCAAAGGGTTCTAAACTGACTGATGACATCCCACTCTGGTACGAAGGTTAGAGTCTAACGACGCCGAGAAGGCAATGGGGTATGATACCGCATAGAGTCGGCATGACAGAAATGATCACTTATGATTATTGGTGCTCAATACTGTAATTGCAAGGCCGACTTGACTGTCTGATACGACCGTCCTTGCAAGGGTAAACGGACCTGTGAACACGGACACGCATTGACGCTTCTATCGGATTACCCAACTCTGACCTCCGGTTCATCCCCACCGTTACGAAGCAAGTACTACGAGTCAGCCGTTGACTTCTGGACTTCTGGACTTGTCCCTTCATGAGAGGATCAGGGGTGCCTTTGGAGTACAGTGCCATTCTTCGGAAGCTGTAGTCAGTAACGGAAGCCGAGTTCGGTTCTCTTTAACAACATTGGTGAGCTCTGCATAACAGAGAAGTCCGACGCCCTCAAAATTTAGTTGTTCTTTTAGCCTTGCGCCGATTAAGTATATCGTATTGCTAGTGGATGCCTAATTGTAATGGCCCCATGATTTTCAACCCCATGACTATCACGCCGTGATTTTTGTTACACAGATGCTTGCAACATGGGTGCATACGGTTGCCCCTCGGTGCCGGTAAAACGGAGGTTAATAATTCAATAATTCAATACACACAAGGTTTTTGAACTAGCGGTAGCACGAATGCTTGTGGTGGTATATCGTCAAAGGCGATGTGGTTTTGAAGCGTACATAGCGAGTAGTGATTTGTGCAGTGCTTGACCGTCGTTCACTCCACGCGAAGGACGCAAAGGTAGCCCGCGGCCGTTGGGCGGGCGTCCTTGAAGGGCGCGCCGCTTCAATGCTCGAGTGCACACTGCTCCTTGACATCATGTAGTACATTCTGGCACTTGCTCCCCCGTCTTGCCCGTTGTTGCTCTCGGAATATTGAAGCTAGGGAGAATCATGTTCATCTGCCGGTAGCTACGATGTCGAGTAGATGAAGTCTTTGGGGTGTCCCCTGTTGCACATGAGCCGCGCCATGATACACAGGCCTTTCCGTTGCGATCCAAGCATAGATCGCTCGAGCTTTCAGAATGTCAGGTGCAGTCTGAGAGAACACCGCTTGGACGGCACAAGAGCTCTTCCGTGTGGAGCGATATGTTGCCATGCAATGGCCTTAGCAAGAATTCTTGCATCCTACACCGCCTTTCAAACCAACGTGACAATATACAAGAGTCCAAGACATTGTGGGTCATCGGCATCCTTTAAGCTTCGAGTGTGCGAGGTAGGAGCGATTTGTGACAGTTGCGGCTTCACCTCAGGAAAATACGGATCTGAATGTGTGAGGGTGGCATTGCCGCCAAGCTGCACAGCACCATGAAATTACCTGGGAAGGTTGTGAGGTACTGGTGGCATCATATTGAAAGCCCAGGAATCAAATGTTGGAGCCGAAAGAGTATTGTTGGAACGTAGGGGTTCCATATTAACCATACTAAGTGTTGTGGAGTGTCCACTAAGCCCCAGCTCGCCGTCTCTCGAGGGTAACCAATGTTGTACTTTGGACACCTCGCTTTCACCGTCCAAGCTGTCTTCAGATTCAAACGCTTTAGGGCGCTGATGCCCTTGATTGAAGGCCTCAGGTACGTGGTGGCAGGAGCAAAGGCTCGGATGACTCGTACCTGCTGTGTGATGTTGAATATGATGATGGACTACAAGGTTAGTCCAGGCCTTGGCGGTCTTGTCATTGCTCGTTACTACCCAGATCCGCTGATGCTGCGTATTTCGAATATGGCTTTCAGCAACGCTCATTTTCAGCGTTGGAATTATATGTCGAGTGGGTATGATGCGAGCAACGCCACTTTTCCTATCTCACATTGTTACACTGTGGGTGCAAGACCGGCAACGCGCTGGCTCGTAGATTTGTGGACTTCGATATTTCGGTGTGCACTTTCCTGGCCTTCGCACGCGACATGTCGAAAGTGACCCACACCATGCCCGACATCGTCCGATGCCCGCAGTTCCAATGTCATTGCGACGAGAAATACGATGTAATACCGTTGCGTTCCGAGTTGGCTGCATGCCCACCAAGAGCATGACCTCTTCGCTGTCCTCCCGTCCGAGGATCACTGTAACGGATCCAATCAGTATTGACGACCAGGCTGCGTTTTCGTTGGCCTGTGCAGAGGTGCATAATGCTGAGAATATATGGAGCACGTGCATGTCTGCGAACTTGTTTTTCGATCGGTGATTTGGGTTGCCTTGCTCGTTGGTGAATGTGGTTGCTCACTGTCTCTTCTGCTGGAGTGTCACCATTCCTGCTGCCTGATCACCGTGATTCCGCCAGTGACTCAGGCTACCCTACCGGTAAGCTATAAATCCATCTCTTCTCGTCGCTGACAGCCGTCTTAGTCCATCCTCCTTACTCACATGCGATTCTGCTTCATCCCATCATTTCTCACGTCCAAACACTGAAATCTCGTCCAAGTATTTGGACGGCCCTTACATACACCAAAGAACGACCATCTTAAGGGAGAAGTGGATGCTGAGTACCTTCTGAGCTTTCACCTTCGGCCTGTGGTGTTTGGCAGCACGCCGCAGAGGCCTTGCGCGAAGCACTCTTCAAAGCACAAGTTCATTCTCCTCGGCCCAGAACAAACTACGCTCACTAGGACCCGGAGATATCTTCCAAGTCTCCAGCTGAAGCCGCTGAGAGTTCTTACGTCTGCAGCATCAGAGAAGTCAAAGATGACACCACGCAGGATGAAGAAGGTCAATCAACGTCGCACCGCCACGAATGTCAAGGCTCCTACAGTCAAAGGCAAGACGACATCCAAGTCAGCGAAGACGAAGAAGGCCAGCAAGCCAAGCGTGCTTGAACAAGGCGACTATCTCTATCACGAGCTGGGCGTGAGATGCCAGCACGACGAACTTGGAGAATGCAAGGAGACAGAAACTCTCAACGGTAAAGAAGAGCGCGTAGCATTCCGAAAAGTCATCTCCGATTACTTTGGTCGTAATCAAAAATGCACACGCGAGATTCCGGTGCCTTTCTGGATCCTAACGTGCAGAAGGCACTACCAGCGCAGCACCTATCGAACCACACGGGGCGGCAGTCTCGTAAGGTCAAAGCTGATCAAGATTCTTGCTCAAGCGAACCTCATCGACGAATTCTACGATCATCAGACGGTGTGGAGTATCCAGCTTAAGGAATCCAGCAACAGGTCTGCGGCCACTAACGCGGAAGCCGACAGCGAGCAACAGGAAGCTCTCGCCAATGTGGTCCAAAATCTCCAGAACTCCCACTACATTGGAACGAACAAGTCTACCGCTCAGGTCATCGCCGCACTTGATCTTATCGGATCCCAGTTCTGTGTTGGACTTAAGCACATGCTCAAAACGATTCATTTCCTGCCCAGCGGTACGCTTGATCGTAAGGAAGTTCCGACAAAGCCAAGCCGACCGACCCGTGCATACATCCGCGACGCCAAGGAACACTTCGACTGGCTGGAGTCTCCGGAAGAGTCAGAAGACGCAGAAGGGGCAGGAGAAGAGGACCAGGACACTGTGATGGATGAGCAAATGGATGAGACACCCGAAGGGCAAGTGCTAACATTCATTGTGTGATTGTGCCACTGGCTGACGCTCAGAATAGAGTCCAAGCATCCGACGAAGACACGGACAACAAGAGCAACGACAACATTGCTACGAAGTAAGTTTTGACCAATTATGCATCTGGGATGGATCACACTGACGCCTGTTGAAGCGCCTGAGATACCATGAGCAATGTCGAATGCGAGCAATACAGCCACAGCGGCTGACCTCGAGGACTGCACATGAACGTCCCTCTGCACTACCATTACCTCCTGTCAGGAAGTGACCAGACACAATTAGATATTGTTATGGCAGGAATCGGCCCACGATTTCATGATGATGTGTTATGACTCCCAGATACAGTTGTTACGGTTGGCTTGGCTAGTCTTATGGTCCGTCTCATTACCTGTCCTGGTAACTGGGTGGACTGATGGATGTTTGCAATGAGCAAATGAATGTTCCTTATACGGCCTAAGATGTGTTAGTTGAGGCGGATGGCACGGCCTGTGGCTGTGTTGGCTCTATTGCCGAGTGGTAGTAGTCACAGTCAGACTGTTAGACCTCACAATATCATAATGACTACCATAATCTGCCCTGACCACTGTCATCCAATGTGACCATTGCGCGTCGTTTGAGAAAGTGACTGCTCCCACCTAAGACTGCCGGCCGCTGTAGAGAAAGATCTGAATGAAAGTCTAGAGCGCGCTGCAGCCTGAAAGCCAGACCAACATCCCTATAGTGACTCCCGTGCAGAGCGAATCTCTTCGGTCATGTCTGCTACTGTATGTTACAGGAGTTAAATGGTTCTCTACTGCCTCCTTTAAATGATTGTTCCTACATGAAGTAATGGGTTGTCGTTCGAGCTGGAATTCGGCCGGCGCTAAGCGGCCCAGGGTCCACCTCCGATATCGCTCTTGAAAGTGCTCGGCGGCACGTTGCAAGAATGACTTTCACCATTAACGAACGTAATAACTAGGTAGGTACGGAAACGCAAATTAGTAACGTCGACGTTGAGAATTCTACCATGGGGGCCTCTTTCCCACCGCCGCCGGTGGACACGATAGGTAGACTTCAACTTCGCTTTCACCAAGCGTAGACTAACGAAGCTCCTGATAGATTGGGATGACATTGGCTTTCGAGTTCGTGAAGGTACGTTAATTTTTTCTAATAGCATCATCGTCCATGCACGGCAATAAGTACCAAGTCTAGTGCTATTTAGCCATATAAAGAGCTCTTCTCATAATGTTGAACTGCTTTCGCTGACTATGCGTCCGTTCCAGTCAATGGACACATCGAATCTCGCTATTCAATAAAGACCAAAGAATGGACGGAGCCAGAATTCGTGGAAAATCCCTTTCTTCAGATACATGGCATGGCACCAGGTCTCAATTATGGTACGTCCCTTGTCATCTCCCGCTCAGTCATGGCGCATAAGCAGTTGCACAGGACTTTGCTGCTCCCTAATTATGTAGTACTATCTGAACTAACTCAACTACTGCAGGTCAGCAATGCTACGAGGGCATGAAGGCATTTCGCGATCCTAGGTGAGTCTCTCTTCAAGCCCTTATATGCTCTCCGCCTACTTCTTCCTTGGCCCAAGGACTATACACTAAGACGTTCACAGCGACTCCAAAATATCTATCTTCCGTCCAAACAAGAACGCCGAACGCATGCAGCACTCCGCGTCCTTCATCTCTGTTCCCGAAGTACCCACTGCCCATTTCAACAAATGCGTTCACCTGGCGGTTTCTCTCAATGCTGCATTCGTTCCTCCACATCGTACCGGCGCAGCGATGTACATCCGTCCTCTTCTGTTCGGTTCCTCGGCGCAGTTAGGTTTGAATCCCCCAGAAGAATACATGTTCCTGGTGTACGTGCTTCCCGTGGGTGTGTATCACGGCGTACATCCCGTTGCGGCGCTCATACTTGAGGACTTCGACCGCGCGGCACCGGAAGGAACGGGTAGCGCGAAGATTGGCGGCAATTACGCTCCCGTCTTACGCCATTCAGAGCGTGCGAGAAATGAGGGCTTTGGAATCACACTTCATCTGGATAGCAAAACGCGAAGTCAGATTGATGAATTTAGTACCAGTGGTTTCATTGGCGTAATCGGGGATTCTGAAAAGGGCGATGACGTGACGGTTGTGGTTCCGGACAGCAAGAGCGTGATCAAGAGTGTGACAAGTGATAGCGTCTGCGAGATCGCGAGGAGCTTTGGCTGGAAGGTCGAGTGTCGACCGGTGAGTTTGGACAGTATTTCTCTAATCTTCTCAGGCTTGCGGTCGCAACATACTCCAGGAATTTCCGGGCCCGCCTATGGCTTTCACCAATTAGGCCAGAAAGACTGTTCTTCGTGATTTGCTTTAGTGACCAAGTGCTCTAGTACACTTGAGCTGTAGTGCTGGGCCATGCCACTTTCTTCAATGTCTCGAGCGTATCCATGTTAACCGCGTCTTGAGCAGTCTGGTCATACTTGAGCTAATTTTCTTCTGCTGCAGATTCAGTATGAGGAGCTCTCATCCTTCAGCGAAGTAGTAGCAGCAGGCACCGCGGCCGCGCTGGTACCGATCAAGTCAATCACGAGGAAGAGCAAAAACGACAAATTTGAGGTACGTTTGGAGCTAGAGGTTTTTCCTATTGTTGCAACATCCTATGTCCTCAACCCGATACACGTTTTTCGTGCATGTCGTAAGATTTTGGTGCTTCCGATAGCACGTGGTACCCTACTGTAGGAACTCTAGGGTTAGTGCAGCTGTTGTGAAGTTTCAGAAGGCAACAGCCATAAAACAGTCGTACCGAGGTCCGGAAAGTTCTGGCAAGGTTACGTTCCTTATGCGGGAGAGCCGGTCCTGTTAAAGAGTCCTAAGAGAGAAGTAACTGTTCGTTCGCCGGTTACACTCTAAACAGCTTCGAATCATTATCTCAACTGGTTCTTGTGATTCTTGGTTGCATGACAGTTTCCTGAACATGCAATCTGCTGCTTCATCTCCAAGATCTTTGCATGTGCTGACCGGTAACTCTAATAGTATGCTGGCGCGTCCGATGATAATCCTGGCCCGGCCTGCCTTAAGCTCCTTACAACGCTCAAGGGCATCCAATCAGGCAAGATTCCAGACAAGTTTGGTTGGCTTGAGCAGGTCGAGGCAATGAGCTGTAAAGGCGCACCGCCTACACATGAAGGGGATGGTGGCGTAGTTGATGGGGAAAAGGTAAACGGGGTGGAGATGAACGGGGACAAAGCTGGAATGGTTGACAAGCTACCTTGAGGGTCGTCGTGAGCGAGCTGGAACGGGAGGGAGAATGAATCAGTGAAATGGAGTATGGACATGGCTCTGTGCGTGGAGTTCGTGCCTTGGGACGATGCTGGCTAACTTGCGGTGGCACCGCACAAAAAGTACTGTCGAATGAGCCACGATGCGAATTATCGGACTTGATGCAGTCTAATGTAGATTGAAATGGAGGAACGCTCTGCAAAGAGTAGGCTATTTATCTCCAAGTCGCTGAGGACATTTCTGCGTATCTAGCGTGGCTTCCCAGGCACTATTACCTTGATCACCATGTAGACGAACTTAACATTCCCCTTGCAGGTATGCGCGACGGGGCAAATGATGTGACGAACGTCGCGGGGCCCAATAGCTCTAGTAAGCGTCGCCCACCTGGTGCAATGGCTAAATGAGATACAGCGATATCAGCTTTTCGCGTTACTGTTGAAGGATTTCCCCAGTTTGAACCATAAAGGAGACGTCACCGCTAAGTAGGCTTTTGTGGAGTTGAGGGGCACTGGGGCAGGTGCTTCGCCGAGGCCCTGCTCCACATCCTCAGATTCATTTACCTTATTATTCTCAGGCATTGAACCGCCATTTCGGAATGCGGTAAAGACTAGGGACTTTCTCCATCATTGATAAGTAGCTGAGTACGCGCACGGACACTCAAAGCAAGATTGTCGCCGTGGACACTAGAGTGAATGATTTAGATTACCAAATGGCGCACATCACTTCCGCTGCACTCATGTCGTCAGGATGCTCTCCACACCGCCGCAGGAACCAAGTCCGCCCACGATTTCAGCCAATAGCGATCCTCATGACCTACGTTTCAGATATATGGATTGGTATTACTCCACTTTACTTTTCAGATTCCGGTCTTGTGTAGCTGACGTTGACGGGTGGAGTGCGTCATGGGCTGTCATGATCTTGGCAATACCAAGTTAGATTATAATACCAACTGTCTGGACATGCTTTTCCTCTCGTTGCTATGTCCCGGTTGTCCTTATATCACTTTATACCAGAATCACCGGCGCTGAGCGCCTCGAAGTCGCCAAGATGTTCAGCAACTCTAATCAGAACAGCGTTCTACAACATCCCTTGCGAGCAACAGCAGAAGCAATCATGTCTGCTACCGGGGAGAGGAGGGCCCCTCGCCAGTCGCATATGATGAGTTCGAATGAGGGACCAGCAGACATTGCTGCAAAGATTACGGGAACAGTTCAGGGCGGCATTCGAGCTGATGATGCGTAAGTACACAAACGCAATGCCCTTCGTAGCGGAGAGTAGAGGGCGCAGAGTGCTAATTAGTACGTAGCCCATACTTCACTAACAATGAGGGCCATCCTTGGCCAGATCCAGCCCACAGCAAGACCGTCGGTGGCATCCCCGTTGCAAGCGATACATTTCTTTTCCAGAAGCAACAGACGTTCAATCGCTCGAAAGCCTTGGAGAGAATGGTCCATCCATGCGGTAGCGGTGCCTTTGGCTATTTTGAATGCACCAAGCCGATGTCCAGTCTGACTAAAGCCAACTTCCTTCAAAACGAGGGAGAAAAGACCCCAATCTTTATCCGCTTCTCTACTGTGACTCTAGGCCGTGAGTTCCCAGACGAAGCTCGTAACCCGCGGGGGTTTGCCGTCAAGTTCTACACGATGGAGGGAAACTACGACATCGTTGGCCTTAACTTCCCAGTGTTCTTCTGTCGTGATCCCATTCAGGGTCCTGATGTAATCCGCTCGCAATCGCGCAATCCTAAGAACTTCCTCCTGGATTACGATGCCTTGTTTGACCTGCTCGCATGTACACCCGAAGGCAATCACGCGGGGCTCATGTTCTTCAGTGACCATGGCACCCCTCAAGGATGGAGGGCCAATCACGGTTACGGATGTCATACGTTCAAGTAAGTACCTCCGTCCTTGGGATTCGATACTTCTAATATATGTGCAGATGGGTCAACTCGGAGGGCAAGTTCGTCTATATTAAGTACCACTTCATTGCCAAGCATGGTCAGAAGCAGTTTACCGAGCCTGAGGCCATCCGCATCTCGGGCGAGGACCCGGACTACTCGAAACGTGATCTCTGGGAAGCCATCGAAGCAGGCGAAGAGATTGAGTGGACCGCCAACGTCCAGATTATGCAGCCTGAAGAAGCCGACGTAAACAAACTTGGCTTCGACCCATTTGACGTTACGAAAGTATGGCCGCGCGGTCAATTCCCAATGCATGAGTTTGGTAGGCTTGTGCTGAACAAGAATCCGGAGAACTTCCACCGTGATGTCGAGCAGGCTGCCTTTTCCCCGGGAAGTATGGTCCCAGGTGTTGAGGATAGCCCGGATCCGCTGTTGCAGTTCCGAATGTTCTTCTACCGAGATGCTCAGTACCATCGAATTGGCGTCAATCTGCACCAAATTCCAGTCAATTGCCCATTTATGGCGCAGTCATTCTCATCCCTCAATTTCGATGGCCCTATGCGCGTCGATGCAAATCACGCAGGCAACAAACAGTACGCGCCTAACAGCTTCTCGACTAAATTCAGGCCCGACGCCGCAGAGGCTCCGTATCAAGTTTCTGATCCCATCGTCTCGCGAAAGTCTCATTATGCGCATGAAGGCAAGAAATCCGAATACTATCAGGCAACGGAACTCTATACCCGTGTCATGACCGCCACACAACGAGAACATACGCATAGTAATACGGCGAAGATGTTGCGGTTCGTCAAGTATCCGGTCATTCAGAAGAAGTACCTGGCACAGATATACAACATCGCCCCTGAGTATTCACGAGGCGTGTATGACCTCCTGCCAAACAAGGAGTTTGAATTCAGCGAGGTGGAGGAGCTATCGAAGAACTGCGAGAAATGGTATAAGGAGGAAAAGTTCAGGCCCGGTCCCCATAACCGGCTGGTTGGGTATGCGCCGCAGGTTCCGGTTTATGGGATGTAATGGTGCAGTAGTATTCCAGAATCAACGTCAAAGCGGATCTCGCTGGTTCGCATCCTATGGCCCAGCACATCAGCGGTTAATGTGTTACTTGGGCTCTAAATCTAACCAATCCTTGGCGCTATTTAATTTGGTCATCAGTCCAAAGCTGGTATGATCATGGTGACTACGATGGCGAGAGTTGGGGCAGACTGTAGTCCACGCGTCTTTGGGCGAAGTCTCTTCATTATACTCCTGACGTTGAATATCGTTAAGATTAAAGCCAATGTACTTCAATTTGTGCCGTTTGTCTCGTCTCCCTCAACCCACACAAAATAAGTCCCCTGCAGGAACTTGTCCCGCTGCAGGGCCCAAGAGCCAGGTGAGCTCCACCTACGGCCCGTTCCTTCGTGGGTCTGTCGGCTTGGCAATGGCGACAACGATGCACAACAACAATCCGCATCAATTTCCCATGCCACCTCCGAAAATCTGAAGCGTAAGCTGCGTGGCGCTGGCGGGTGTCCATTAGGTTTTGCCCGCAGACACACCGACTTCTTCTCTAGACGGCTACCGTCAAGCCTTAACTTCAACATGGTCAGTCGCGTCCTCGTCCGCGACGCGTGTTAGAAGCCTTGCTCAACTTTTGACGATTTGAACAGAATGCCAAAACCCTACGCAGACTGGCATCCGACCATGCTGATTTGCACAAAGCCAGTCTGCCACCTAACTACCTCTTTCCCCAGTCCACGTCCCACTCAGCATCCGATGACCTCACCAAACTCGATGTCCTCCTCGCAGGACCTCTCGGCACGCCATACTCAGAAGGAGTATGGAAAATGCACCTGAGCATTCCGCAGGACTATCCCAAGAGTCCACCGAAGGCTTCATTTCGGACACAGATGTGGCATCCTAACGTGGATGCCGCAACGGGCGCTGTTTGTGTGGAAACACTAAAGAGGGATTGGGATCCGAAGCTTACATTAAGGCATATACTTGTGGTACGTGGCAGCCAAGATGCAATACTACACCAGCCGGGGCATAGATGCAGCAGTAACTTACTATAAGACAGACCATCTCTTGCCTGATTATATACCCAAACCCCGACTCCGCCCTCAACGCCGAAGCGAGCGCGTTGCAGCAAGATGACTACGAGATGTTCGCAAGACGCGCAAGGACGATGACTTCCGTACATGCGTCCATACCCAAGCAGTTAGCGCAAGCGGTAGCTGAAGCACAAAGGCGGGGTGAGGAGGCTGATACACCCGATCAGGCCAACAACTCGAACGCTTTCAGGGCGAACAAGCATGACAGTGCGGAACGATTGAGAACCGGGAAACGGACGGCGATGAGTGAAGCCGACAGTGCGCCCAAACCTAGAGAAGCCCGGGACCACACCGAGGATGTTGAGGACGATGAGTCGGATTCGTCAAAGGAGAACGCACCGTCAACGACCAATGCTGTGATTCCGCCACCACTTCTTTCACCGACTAGACCGTCAGTACTTGGCAAGAGACCGCTTGCAGAACTTTCAGTCCATTTTACGACGGACGTACAAAACGGACAAGCGTCATCAGCTAACAGTCAAGCTACGAATACGAACATTGACGGAATTCCAAGCAGCGGAACGGTAGAAAATGACCAGGATGTGGGCGCTCCGCCCAGAAAATCTCCCAAGACGGAAAAGTCCACGCAGGCACATGTCGTGGGGCAGCACAGCATCGCCACGCCAGCCGACCGAACAGCGAACGCAAGTTTGGGACGTGAGATGCAGAAGATGCAATACAAGAATGGAAAGCCAGTAATAGTTAACGCGCCGCTGGGCGGCCTTGCCAGTGGAAAGACGGCTCAGATGTCGAAGAACAGTGTCTGGCCAAGGAGAGGAATCTACCGTCTTTGAGTTCATACTTGACCCTTGGCCCCAGAACGCATTTTTGTGAACTATGGATGATCTCAGACGGATCATGGCAATTGGCGTAGTGAAAAACGATGATTGAATATGGTCAGGCTTGGATGAGACGCATAGCGACTGGAGTAAGGGGCAAGCATTGACACTTGTGAGCGTTTCATGCATAGCGATTGGAGTTGCGACAAATTCTGGGCTCGAGCGTAGTTAGAGGCGCATCTCCCTTGCTGCCCTTGTTATGCGCTGGGTCTTGGGATGTCGGGCTGGATGTGCCCAATGGCTGCAGATACGTTTCACTTGTCGAAGCACTTAAGGTATTGACTGGGCTTCTCATGTCCTGAAGGCTTTTGGATTGTTCAGCTACGGCTACCAAGAGTAGTACTGCCGCTGGCCAGTAATGGGCCGATTGGGTAGCGGTACCCAAAGCTTCCTGTTCTCGCGTTTCTTCTCCATCTCTTCCGACTCGCGGACCCTGGTAGCCTCTTCTTTGAGTAGCACGGATACACCTGGGTAACATGTTAGAGCAACCCAATGCTCACTGATCGAAGACTTACCGGTATATGGAGGCCTTAGCAGGTTGATTCGACCGCGGGCTCTGTATTCTAGGGCTCCGCCATAAGGCCCTCTGTTCACCCACGCCTGATCGATGTACATTCCCGTCTTGTCGGTCACGAGATGTCTCTTCCCGTCTTTAAGCTCGATCTCAAGGGGCTTGTCTTTCTTGTCCTCCTGTTCACCCAGGCCCATACCCCTCTTCACAATCGCCTCATTCCGCGCGTGTATTAAATGTTCCCTGACATCTCTAGCGGCCTTCTTCTTGCTAAACCGCATCTGCGTGATGGCATCCTCGATCGTCTTCCCCTGTATCTGCCTCGCTAGCGGCGCAAGCTTCTTAACAGACGTCTTAAACCAGTGTGATCTACTGAGACTCTCCCTCTCTGTACGCTTTATGAGCGCGGTTTTGCTGAGCCGGCCCCGACCGCGGATTTCCTTGATGACCACCTTCCGCTCCCAGCGCATGCGGTTGACGGGGATGGGATCGAGGGCCGCGGCCATAGTCTCGGGATCTCGGCCATCTGTACGGGTTTTCTTTTTCTTCTCGCCTGTGGTAGTGTCGACGGCCGCTTCTTCTTCGAAGATGGAGGATTCGGCGAGGTTGCCTTGAGTGACTGTTTGGGGCCCGGCAGGTTTGCGTTTAAGGTATTCTTCGAGGACGGGATTGCTTGGGGTGGGTTCGGGACGCTCGCTGCGGCCGAAGCCGAAAAGGGTTCTGTGGGTGACGAGGGGGAGGAGTTGCGGGATGAGGAGTGCACTTGAGAGTAGTGGATTGGCCCCTACACGTGGTCAGAAATTTGATATTGCTGGTTGGGGCGCAGTAGTTCTCACCAGGCTGGGTCGCCCTCGCTGAAAGCGCCCTCTTGATCATGTTCACCGAGTTCTGTAGGACATAGCGAGCGTCAATTTCACTTTGGGCTTCGTCTTGGGCCTGGGCGGATGTACGAAGTACTAGGAGAGGTCGGAGATCGGTACAACTCCGGCTGCCGAGAGGTTTCATGCTTCTGTGTTTCAGCCTTACAGCTGCTCCCATGTCAGCATGTCAAGATCGCCGAGCGGCCTAGAACACATCCACTTCTTACCTAGGTACTAGTAAATGCGGATGCAGTCATCTAGATCACGCCAGATTTCCATACTAAGGAATGACGGGCATGTCATAGCGCTGGATTCGGTGAAGTCCCACACTCAGAGCATAGCTAGGTATCTAGGTATGGCTAAGACGGTGTCCCCTGTCGGCAATGTCACGATACTGGGCCTAGCATCCTTCTAGACCTCCGCTCTTAACCCAGCAAAATCCAGAGACAGCTCAGCAACTGTCAATGGGCATCAAGAACAACGACCGAAGCAATCATCGCTGGCTTTTTCCCTCTCAAAATTTACCGTCATGGACATCAACTTGCTCCTCTCGCCGCAAGAGTCTCCGCAGTCTCCATCGAGGCGACCTTCAGGCCCCACGAAACGTAGCTCCTCGAACTTATCCACGGCGTCACGACAGCATCCACCAGTACTCCCTCATAGTGCGGTGGTGCAAGCACAGCAGGTGCACTCGCCGCCAGGGACGACTAACTCAACCTCAGGCTCTGGCAAGATGCAGCAGCTCAGCGCACAGAGCACGCCGACACTCGGTACAGAGATGCGACGCTCACCACTAATGTCTGTTGACTCTTTGATTACACCTCAAACGAACCATTACTCCCGATCAGGCTCCACTTCTGGAATGGATACACTAGCCGGTAGGTCATGTACTGGAGCTGGCCGTCTGCATTTCACTGACGAGCATCACGTGTAGATCTCGCTTCGATGCAACAACATCAGCAGACTTCGAGACCATCGATAACCAGTCTTCGTAGCACCGAACTCTTTGTCGCTTCGCGCTCACCATCCCTCGCGAATCATCAACTGCCACAACGTAACCTCTCCGTTTCAAATACCTCCTCAATGATGATGGATCGTCCTCCTAGAACTCCTCCACCGCGGCTATATACGGCGAAGTCAATGTCACAAAGCGATCTGCAACTTGTCCGCGAAATAGCCGTCTATCTGGGAGAGAACTCTTACGCCTACGAACATCATGTGCGCCTGATCAATCTTCTTCATCAAGGCTTCCTTACACACGTATATGGTGAAGAGATGGTGCAACCAGTTAACAACCCTCATGATTACGAATTGTTAGGAGATTTGCGCCAAGCAAGGGAAGCAATGAATTCAAGGTTTCCGGTTGGGGAGGACCTGTGGGTAGATTGGATCAAAGATGAGTTCTTGTTGGCCAGGACAACAGAAGATCGTATTGCGGTCATGGAGCTATGCCGTAGAGCGGTCGCCGACGAGGTCGCTAGTGCGGCCATCTGGCGTTTGTACGGTGACTGGATGTGGTCTCTATACTGTGCTTCGTTCGGTATCCAAGGTCCGGTCTCGGATAACGGAGCAGTACTCTCAACAGGCTTCTGGTCGGAGGAGGATCAGATGTTGGGAAGGGAGATCTTCACAAAGGACGTAGCGTTGCAAGTATGGAGCCAGGCGGTTGCCGCTACCATGTGGAGGATTAATGATAGCAACATTGTGTGGGACCGCTACATGGAGGTTCTGATGTTTGACAACGCGTCTTCATCGCAGAAACCTGCACAATTGGAATCCTTGTTCGAGGCGCGGTTGAAGACCCCTCACGCGACATGGGACCGGACGTTTTCTGCATTTTCGACCTTCATATCCAGCCGGTATCGAGACAACCGATTCTACGAAGACACTATGGTCGCCATGAACCAAGCAGCCGCACCAGCAAAGCAGCAGTATGAAATACGCGCGATTTATGAAGTGCGAGTGCAGCAAGCACAAGAAAGCCGCGACAAGAGTGCGGAGTGGGCCGCTTTCCTGGAGTACTTGGACTTCGAAGTTTTGCAGAGCAGAAAAAGGAATACTTCAAATCTCCAATTGCTAATAACACTGTATGAACGGATGACGTTACGATTCCCCACCTATGCGAGCCTCTGGGAAGACTACATCGACCTGTTATTGGAGTTGCAGGAACCTGGATTGCCACCTGCAGCGGTCGCTCAGCGGGCAGTAAGACATTGTCCCTGGTCTGGAAACCTCTGGTCACATCTCCTCATCATAACCGAAGCCGCCCACTCGGACTTTCAAGCTATGGAGGCTATAAAGCACAAAGCGACTAAGACAGGTTTGCTGGATGTTGGCGGCATGGATGAGCTTATCAAAGTATATTCTGCTTGGTGCGGTTTCCTTCGACGTCGAGCCTTTCAAGCGGGAGCGAGCGAAGACGAGCCGGATATTGCAGAAATGGGAATTCTCTCCGCAATCGAGGACGTGAAGAAGTTTGGCGAGAAGACGTACGGCACTGAGTACAAAGGCGATCCGTCATATCGCATTGAGCGGATTTTCATCAAATTCCTGAGCCAGCTGGGGAGATACGACGAAGCTCGCAGTAAGTGGAGGGAGCTTGTGCCTCAGCGTGGAGATAGTTGGGAGTTCTGGTACCGTTTCTACAACTGGGAAATGCTCGCTTGGGCCAATACGCAGAAGGCACAAAGTCCACAGCAGGCTACAGCAGTGCTCCGACAAGCCATCCGGCGACCCAACTTGGACTGGCCTGAGAAGATGATCGAGATTTTCTCTCACCACTGTGAGCAACACGAATCAGTACAGGAGGTCCAGAACGCCCTCGTCCAGGCAAGAAAGGCGTTCAAGACGGTTGAAAAGCGGAGGGAGAGGGAAGCTGCAGAGGCCGCTGCTGTGGTCCAGCAACAACAGAAAGAACAACAACAAACCTCTACCCTCGTAGTCGGCCATGAGAGCGCTCTTGGTGGCAAACGAAAGCGAGACCAGGATGCTGATGGTGTAGATGAAGCCACTGCAAAGCGAAGCAGACCCGATGAGCCCGCTGTTCAGGCTGCATCGACTGGAGATGTTGGGGCTTCTGCCACTTCGCAAGTCAAAAGGGACAGGGAAAACACGACTGTCACGGTGAAGAACTTACCGCCTGATACTACCGAAAAGCGTCTACGTCAGTTCTTCAAAGATGTAAGTTCTCCTTTCTTGCGTCTAGAGCTAGTCCGAGCAGTTCAAAGGGGTGCGGGCCTCTGCGTGATCAGGTTTACACACGTGGCAACCGTGTTCAACCTGATTTGTCCATGGAAACTAGTCTTCAGACCGCTGACCCATGTCTAGTGCGGCACAATCTTGAGTCTCAACCTCCTATCAGAAGGGGATACAATGGCTGCAATGATCGAGTTCGAAAACCGTGAAGACGTCCTGACAGCTGAGACGCGGAATATGAAGTCCTTTGACGGCAATGCCATCGAAATACAAGTCGGTACTGGTACGACAGTGTGGGTTACAAACTTTCCTCCTACCGCCGATGAAGCTTACATCCGCGATCTCTTCAAACAGGTATGTCTAGGCAGCCTCAATGTCGTTGATGTCCGCCCAGCTCAATGAACTAACCTGCCGCTAGTATGGCGAAGTCGTGGATGTCCGGTTTCCTTCGTTGAAGTTCAACACGCATAGACGATTTTGTTATGTGCAGTTCCTGACTTCTGTCGAAGCCAAGGCAGCAACCCAGCTGCATCAAACAGCTCTACCTGGTGGATTCAAGGTCCAAGTGAAGATATCTGACCCAAGCCAGAGGAAAGAGAGGACCGGAGCTATGTACGAGAAGCGAGAGTTGTACGTCGGGAATCTGGACAAGCAGGTAACGGAAGATGAGGTGAAGGATTTGTTCAAGGAGTATGGTACGGTTGAGAGTGTGCGCATTCCACGAAATATGGCTGGTAGAAGCAAGGGCGCGGCTTTTGTTGTTTTCAAGACCAAGGTAAGAGAACGGATTCCCACTTCTCCACATGCGTTTCGGTGTCCATCCTCGCCGAGTCCTGCCGCCGTGTACGACTTTCGGCGGCATCATTCAAGGTCACATTATTTCTTAATGTACCGTTATGCAGGAGGAAGCTACGGTCGATAGAATATGGCTAATATCACATAGGAGGAAGCCGACGCGGCTCTAGCCATGAATATGAAGGAGTTCAGGGGCCACGCTCTCGCGGTTTCCATTTCAAAACCCAATGCAACGGGCAAGAAACAAGCGACTACGATACTCATGTCAGCTTCCCCAGAGCCCAATGGCAGCAGGAAAGCAAGTCTTTTGACGACTTCAGACACCGCTGGTACCGCGGATTACAAGGAGAGGACCGTCATACTCCTTGACGTTCCTGAGACAGTTAATGATGCGCGCATCGGAGCCCTTATGGGCGGCTACGGTCCTCTGAAGAAGATCGTGCTAAGACCAGACCGCCATGGCGCAACAGTCGAGTATGAGAACGTCACAGATGCTGGCAAGGCTTCGATGGCAATAGACAATTACGAAATAATACCAGGACATAAGATTAGGGTGGGCACGTTCGAAGATCTCAAGAAGAAAGACAAGAAACCGGATTTAATGCGAGCCGCTCCAATCTCAAGACCTGCTCAGACGACCGGCAGAAGAGGAGGCAAGGGCGGCCTCGGAACTAAGAGGGGAGGTGTCGGACTGAGCGGCTCCAGGGCGGTCGATAATCAGAATAGAAAAGAAGACGGCGAGAGTAATACAGGTTTGCCGGAGGGAAAAAAGACTAATGCTGATTTCAGGGCGCTGTTTCAGAGCTCGTAAACTGCGTTGTGCGTTTGAAGCGTCTGGCGTAGGGCATTGCTGGGCGCTGGGAAATGTGGTGGAAGGAATGTACTAGAGCTCTACCAGGCTTCATTGCCAGATATTGGGGTTGCGGTGTCGCCGCGGGTCAGCGGTGCGGAAAGACTGGTTTAATGATACCTATCTGCTGCGATCTCTGGGCTTTATCATAGTCTTGTCAGACCAGCTAGCGATCTCGCTCTACCAGCTGATTAGTACCTCTGCCTCACAAACCGGAGTCTTCTGAAGAGGGAATGGAGGAAGACTTACTGAAGACCTTGGCCTTATAATCACGATATAGTTCGTTGTATCAAATTTGTATCAAATTTATAAATTGATGGAATGTCAATCACGACGCGATGACTTCAGTCTCCTCTATAATGAACTGGAGACAACGGAGAAACAGCATCGATAAATCAGAGCCAAGCATCGACTACTTTGGGTAAGGAAATGCGGCGAAGCGGGCAGATAGGTGACTTTCTACTACACGTGACCTTCCTGCTTTCTCGGCAACAAATTCTGGTGCCCGGTCTAAGCCATTGAAGGACGAGCGCCGCTCTGCTTAGTCTTTTAAAAAACTGAAGCGCACAAGAGACGGCTGATGAGGACAATGTCGCCGGCCGTGGTGGGAGCTCGCCAGAAGTAGAAGACGACGACGACGATGGAGCAAGATAATTTAATTGCATGCTGTTCCTCTATATGGTGATGATAACTGAGCTTTTGAATGATGAGATACGTTAAAGTAGTAATACTAACGGTACAATGGTCAACATGGTAGGTTGATATCAACCACTGAGATGGTCCAATGATGACGTACGTTAAAGTAGTACTAGCATCGCAATGGTAAACATGATAGCATTAACCTATTGATGATTATCACCAGCACAGCTTTTTTATCCTTCAAACCGAAGTTCGCGAGGTCATCGTCTTCCGTTGCTGCCCTAGCAGAAGACGGCGAGCCCGCTAGGCAGAGGCGGGATAGGAGAACGCCACTTGTGCCAATGTGCTGCTCGATTTGGCAAGGTCTTATATGGGCCACCAGTGACGGCTGAGTGCTTGCCAGCGCAGCGGATGCTCGCCAAGTTGACCAAAAATTTCGAAGTCTGATAGTGCAAACCCATTCTGCTTCGTATCACCGCCTGAGAGTGGAAACTTTTCCAAGCTATTGCCCGTAAGTAGGGCAGTGGTAAAAGGTGTGCGGCAGAACCGCCTTTTTCCAAATGATATTCCTTTGCGCTTGATAGTCCTTATCTTCGCGAACTCAGCGCAACATAATTCCGGATATTCTGAGCTGCCGTGGCGCAGAAGTCGAAAAGGGGATAAGACTTCAACCGTGCCCGTACGCGCGGAATATTTTTGCTTAGTCGCTATGCTGATCAGCTAGGCAAAGGGTTGTTTTGCGCGGACCTCGTGGTATCAAAGGACTGGGTAGCACCAAAGCTTCTAGTGGCTTTTCGAGGGAAATAGAAGGCCTCTCATTTTGCTCCTTGTTCTGCGCGTGTACGATGATCAACAGCTATGGCAGTATTGGAGGAGCAGCCGCCAAATGCTGGATTCAGTAGTAAGATAAATCATCAAATGTGCTTCGAGTACAATTTGGACAAGCGATAGCAAACAAGATAGGTAACAGAACGCCATCTTCCTATGCTCCTACATCAAAGCCGTTTACTCCGAGTGAGTTGGTGAAGCGTGATATACAGAGCTTGCCAACACAACTCCAGCAGTTTATACAGGGTATCTCTAACTCTTCGATGCAACACACAATGCAATGCCACCCAGTACAAACGCCATACCAATCCAAGTGTCTGCAGCACCGTTAGCAACCACATTCATGCTAAAGCAACCCGCACGACAAAGGCAACGTCATCAGCGGGCTCCTATTACCGGACGCTTACCTCTGGAGATAACTTTTCCTTCAGCCCACCATTCTGCAAGCACTGTGAATAGGAACGCTAATGAATTGACGATCGGTACAGTTAAACTCAGTTCTGCGGATAGTGCACGAAAGTTGTTAGTTCCTTACTCCCAGGCCACAGCTTTCTTTTACGAGGAACACACTCACCGGCTTTCCCGATGAGTAGAAAGAACCACACGCTCCCAGTGACGTTGATCAAGAACGGGATTGCATATGCGGGTCTTCGCAATACGCCAATGACCGCATATATGACGGTTAGAAGCTTTTTGATTAACCAACTTGTGTTCGGATCTCTTAGAGAAGGTCGATCTGGAGGTTCATAGTTGAGCTTTCTCCATAGTCAGCATATCACTGTAGATTAGTAGAGGGTGGAACATAATGTACCGCAGCCCGGCGCATAAAAGGAGTCGTGAAGCCCCATGCCGCGCCCACAAGGAGGAATCCGAGGGTCCAGCGGAGGATGGAGGGTGATGCGGAAGGTGGAGGAAGGCCGCCAGGATCCATTTCCAGGATATTCAGCTGAAAAATACGGCCGTAGATTGGTCATGGGAATAATTAGCTGCGAATAAGGATATCTCCCAGCCGTCCGATTCGCCCGTTGCCAAGCCCTTCGCTGCATGAATTAATCCGTCATTATTGCGGGGGAACCACACGAGGGTCCACACGGGAAGCATGACGGAAAGATCTGTGATCAACAAACCGCTGCGAAGACTTGTGCACCAAGATAGCAGTATTGCTCTCGCCTTGGGGTCAACCAAGTACCCTCCTGCTTCTAACGGTTGGCGTAGTCTCCAGTACAGATACTAAGCCGCGACGATGACCTTGTCATCCTCACTGCACAATCCCACCCCGCCAACAACGGGCTTGAGCCCCTCCCAACTCGCCTTCTGGGAAGAAAACGGCTACCTCATCATCCCCGATGTCCTCCCTCCAGAAACCGTTTCTTCTCTCCTATCCGAAACGCACAACATGCTCTCAAACATCGACCTCTCCACCCATCCAATGACCAAGTTCACAACCGGTTCCTCCTCGTCACCTTCCTCTCCAGACTCAACCTCGTCCTCCCTTTCCCCATCCTCCTCTACCTCCTCCTCCCACGTCAGCGACGACTACTTCCTGACCTCCGGCAACAAGATCCGCTTCTTCTTCGAACCCGACGCCTTCTCCCCCGAGACCGGCGCCCTCACGAAGCCCATCCCCCGCTCAATCAACAAAATAGGACACTACCTGCACTACCTCTCCCCGTCCTTCCGGGACATAACCATAACACCCTTCCACGCCTCCATTGCCCGCTCGCTCAGCTTCCGCGACCCACGCGTTTTGCAGAGCATGGTGATATGCAAACAGCCTGAGATTGGCGGAGCGGTGCCGCCGCATCAAGATAGTACATTTTTGTACACGGAGCCGCCGAGCGCGGTGGGATTTTGGTATGCGTTGGAGGATGCGACGAAAGAGAATGGGTGTTTGAGTTTTGCGAAGGGGAGTCACAAGAGGAGGGGCATTGGGAAGAGGTTCGTTAGGAGGAAGCTGGGAGAGGGTGGGGAAGGCGAGGGGACGGAGTTTGTGGACAATGAGGGTAGTAGGTTCCCTGAACATTTGCAGCGGGGTAATAGTGGGGGCGGTGATGACGGTAATACTGATGAAGATGACGGGAAGGATGAGAGCGAGGAATATACGATGGGAGAAGTCAAAGCAGGTTCGTTGGTGCTAATACACGGGAATATACTACACAAGAGCGAGAAGAATCTGAGCGGGAAGAGTAGATTCATCTACACGTTTCACGTGATAGAAGGGGAGAACGAGTATGATAAGCGAAATTGGTTACAGCCGCCACCGGAAGGCTTCACGAAGCTGTACTCGTAGTTGTGAGAGAAGACGTAGTCGAGCGGGTTTCAACAAACTTACTGTACGGGACAAAGGCACTTGTCTATCAACACCCCTAATAGCGTTAAGATCACCTTAACACCCTCAATAAAAAGACAATGTTATCCCCTGCTGACAAGACTCGAAATGAAGCACGAAACAATCAGTAACGGATTAATATACAGTCATACCGTGACGGACATGAAGACCTCAACAAGCAGTTACTAATTTAAACACGACCTAGCTGTTATGTCGCCGCTGACTTGAAACTGTTCTTATGGTGCTTCCGGGGCAATCATATTGCGGCGTAGTAGTCGCGCGTAGTGCGAAATGCGTTGCAACAGTAAACGATACGTCGGTGTTTTTGTGAGAGCTACCGGTCTCATTTCTCAAAATGGGAGAATATTAGCTCCTTTGTGTGGTGTGTGCATACACCGCTAGGGAATGGTCGTAACGCCTGGAAGAGAATCAGGTCAAAAGGTAAGCGTCGAGCAGTGTGATTGTGCACTTCCTCATTATGGATAGACTGCTACGTCGATCGGCGGCTTGATGCTGTAGAACTGTACGATGGGCTAGCCGACACTCGTAAGACTGTTGATTGATGCTTTAGAACTGTACGATGGGCTAGCCGACACTCGTTGGACTGTTGATTGATACTGCTACTGCACCAATTCATCTTCCACTATCACTTGTAAGAATCAAGCTCTCCCTATAATCTTTCAGCAGCCATGTCGGCTCGTAAGCTTTCACGTCACGGCAGCATGCAATGAGGAGCCTAAATCATGGTATTTACATGTCTGCACAGCATGTGAATCGACTATGTTACAAAGAATCGCGGCACCGAGACATGCAGGTATTGATGATGCTCGCGTTGCTAGAACAGGCCAAACTGATTTGGACTCTTTGTGGACCAAATCATTGCTCGGCGGAAGCATTCGTAAGTACAGCAAGATGCCTTGCATAGCTCCTCCACGTAAACTTGGATAAACACAAACTCATTGCCTGCTGAAATCTTTATGACACCCCGACTCCCAATGTGCGGCGGCCAGAGTGCATCGATGACCAGTAGGCTTTTATCAAACACGAGTAATTCCCTCAAGGCTGAATCGATATCCACCAGTTTCGAAGCGAACCCTGTCAACCCGCCACGGATTTGGTTGATACTTCTTGGACATTGTTCGGGAGTCATCGGTTACGATTACCTTTCAGATCCACAAGTACTTTCGGCATCTTTTGGCGCCGCAGCGGCATTCAATCGGTTGCCCCCCTTCGCTTGCTTCTCGCTCCTCTGGTTCCTTCTCCTCGTCCGATTCTTCCTCCTCATCCTTATCCAAATAATCGAACGTCAACTCCTCTCCAGCTTTGATATCGCGACTAGCGAAGAAGGCAATGTCATAGACCTTGATGTCGTACTTGTTGTACGAGACTGTATATTGACGGCAATTCGGTTCGCAGCTATGGTTAATGAAGCGAGTAGGACCTCCCATATATTCTCCGTCAACTACATAGCATTCTTCTTGGCTGAGGCCATTGCTTTCCGCGAATTTGTCGAGGGAGTATAGATATGATTCTTTTCCGGGTCCAGATTTGGCTTCCCGTTTAGTGGCCTCCTCGTCTGTGACGATCTCACCACGATAAGTGTCAATGAATTGGCCTTTCAATAGAGTTTGAGGGCAGCGAAGTCCTGTAGAACGTCAGCGTCTACTCGAGAGGGTTTCCTTCACGGACTGACCCCAACCGCGTTCTGCGGTCTTGAAGATCTCTAGCTTGACTTTTCTCCCGTGCTGCACAACTCGATTCGTACAGTCAGGTCCACAACTGCAGTTTTGATTGCACTCGTAGATTGGGTTCCTCGACTTCAGGTAGAATGCAACCAAGCAGCCTTGTTGCTCGCCTGCTCGAAAATAGGGAAACCTTTTAGACAATCCAGTTGTGTCGTCCGCTGTGCCGGTTGTCTTCAACATTTCGTATTGGACTCTTTGCTGTTCAGACAAAAAGTTCACATCGACGCCATCAAGTTTCACGGCGGCGTACTCGAGACAGGCACAGATTCTTGAATATTCGCAACCCATGTTGCGTCCCATATGAGGCCTACATTTAGTACAGCCAAGGATTGTCTCAGGATCCGCTTTGGTCACACCATTACCGAGGACAGAGTCGCTGATAAATTGAAAGTTTAACGGAGGTGACGTTGAATCGACGGTATTGTGAATCGTCACCGGAGGGCCAGATATTGTAGTCAAGCGGCGGATGACTTCGGTCCGGATGCGTTTCTCGGCTTCTAGGATAGACTTGGTGGGAAGGAGACTCCGAGCTGAGGTTATTTCATCTTGTAAGGCGCGAGAGTCGAGTGTGACTTTTGCTGGTGAAGCCTGCATTCCATATTAGCCAGCCGTAAGACAGTCTTGGAGGAGTGATAGACTAACGGTGTCCACTGAAATAATGCCGTCTTTCCGGATGAGGGTGGCATTATACACAGTGTGAAAGGAGATCTTCTGAGCAAGGTCCGGAATACTTTCGGGTGTGAGATATCTGGACGATCCATGGGAAGAAGAAGACTCGTCATCTGGGCTTTTACGTTTCCGATTTGGGCGTGGCACCGAAGTCAGGCCATTTATCGATGTTCTGAGCGTTTATAAGTCACACCTCATTGACAGGGGTGGAATGCGGACCTTTGTTTCTCTAAGTAGAGCTGAATTGCACCCAGACAATCTGATAATTCCTCGAGAGGATGCCAACTGTATGGCGTCCGATCCCGGCGCCATTTTCCCGCCCATTGTATGAGATATTCCTCTCCCTGTGAGGCAGAGGTTAGCCAGGTGCTGGTAGCTAACAAGTGCTGCATCTGATCAATTACGTACTTTAGCCCCTAGGCGGTGGCTGATAACGCACTCGACCTATTTAATAAGACAAGCTTAGCCATGGCAGTCGTAGTTGAGGATGCGAGGATGCCTGAGGCTTACGTCACGTGCTCGTAGTCTGGGGAGCTGGGATGCTTCGATTGTTGTGGTAGCGGAAGGACGTGTAGGGATCACAACTTTCGCCTGGGCATGGCCCGACATCTATCGAAACTTATTAGTAGAGATCATTTAATATATTTAATATCTCTTTAAACCCTTAAAGTAGCTAAGAAACTTATAGCTTAAAACTACGCTCGTATCTTAGAAGAGGGCTTACCTTCCTAACTTCTCCCTTAGTAAAGAGAAAGTAAGTAATTAACTTCTCTACTTTATAGAGAGTTAGATTATTAAAGAATCTAGGGGGTAAGGTAAGGGTTATTTCGCGTTTTAAAGTCCTTAGATAACTAAGAAGTCTAAGAGGTTAATATTTAAGTTTAAAGAAAATAAGCGCGTAGATAAGCGCGCGGTAACCTTATATTATCTAAGTTCTTTCTATATATATAGAATCTCTATTTACTAATCTATACTATTTAAATTATTAGTATCTAGACTAATAAAATATAATATTTAGAGTTTAAGAAGAAATATTAAGATTATTTATATAGTATTAACTTAAGAGTCTCGCTAGGAGGCCTATAGAATCCTATACTCTAAGTTTACTAAAGCTAGCTAAGGAGATAATATAGATCTATAAAAATGGGAATCTTTACTATTATATTGTTGCCTTTACTAGATATCCTTGGAGTAACGCTGGGTTGCTCCTGTGCGTTGAGGCCCGCCTCAGGGCAGTTTCACTCCAGAGTTGAGGCCCCAAAAACAGATAAGCTTATCTTAGCGCCGTCGGCAATCGCGGAAGATACCCGCTCTAACTCAAAGTTTACCTTCGGTAGACTTCTCAGTACATGACGATGGACGCAAATCTTCAGACTGCACCCTTGGTCAAGCAACTGGCAGCAAATGGTGAGCACCCTTCCTCCAGAGCCCGATGTGACAGCCATCACTGACCCTGCGCGTAGATCGGCCGACGCGAGATAAAGCAGTCGCTAGCTTGCGAGTTTACCTGGGCGGTCGAAGTCACTTTGAACAAGTAGAGCTACTGAAACTATGGAAGGGTCTATTTTACTGTAAGCAGCCGGAACGACTTTGGCCTAAGAGAAAGCTCTGACAAAGTTGCGAGGCATGTGGATGAGCGATCGTCCAAAGACCCAGCAGCGACTCGCGATTGACCTTGCCGGTTTGGTTGATGTCCTCCGTAATGACACCGTGGTTCCGTTCTTAGCCGCCTTCTGGACCACAATGGCGAGAGAATGGAATGGCATTGACGTGCTTCGGTAAGAGTCCTGGATATAAAGCTGGGAGACAGTAGCTCTAATGATCCTGACACGATAGGATGGACAAATTCCTCTTCCTCGTTCGGCAAAACCTAGCCGCCACCTTTCGCTACTTGGACCGGAGAAACTGGGATCACACCGCGATGCAGGCATGCTTGGGCACATTGATGACAATACCGCTAAATCCGACGGACAGCAAGATCCCCAACGGCCTGAGGTATCACATGATCGACATTTACGTGGATGAGCTGGACAGAGTTGACGCTACGCGTGATGGACGGATGCCGCTCGACATCGTACTAGAACCGCTGTGGAGATTGGGCCAGGAGAGTCCGACAAAGGCAGTACGGCAGCGGGTAAAGGGAGCACTAGGCGATGAGCGGCTGACGAATTGGGACAATCGAGCCTCAGAGGTTGAAGGGTCCTTGGATCAGGATCAACGTGGTCAAGACAGAAACGGAGATGCCAATGACGAAGAATGGGGCGGATTGGACGATTAAGTTCTTAGCTCGAAACTGCAAAGTTTTGAAGCATGAGTGCAGAAAGAGGGATGAGAAGAACGACGCATGGCAAAGGTCAAACTCGGTCCGAGTTTACCTATAACAAGTTTGACTCTGCCGTCTTCAGGTGGAGAGCATTGAGCGTTCTAATGAGAAAGGGAACGCGGCCACTGGCAACGGAATGGACAACTCACTGCACATTGGTTCATTTATTAGAGTGATGTCTCTCTAAGCCCCTGCGCCTTGCGGTATCTTGACAACAGTACTTGGGAAGTCCTCGTTGCTAGCTCAAGCAGGCTTCCCGCTGAAGTCCGTGACCCTAGCTGCTGAGAGTGGACGGTATGGAGTACTCCAACTGACCGCTGCCTTCGAATTTCTCTCGAGGCAACAAAGACAGAGCGTGTATAGCACGTCCATCGCAACGGCGGGCCAGGGTGTCTTGACTCAAGGCTCAGCACCTAGGTAGTATTCTTCACGATGTCAGAATGTAGTAGAGCCTTCATTACTTGCTTCGCTTTTCCCAAGGTTTCAACTTATGCATTCTTGAACGTCGGTGACCTCGATTGGATTTTAGCGCAATTGCTACATTGTGATAGATCATCGAGAATCATAGGCCTATGGACAGTTCCACCAGATGGCAAATCCAAACTTGCATTGTCTCCCTATGCAAATTCCTTGCTTGATCTGCGTTTGCAGATGTTTGATCAGACGGTACCCACGGTGACTAGCAAAGGTGGATGCCCTCCAATGCATCATATCTTAGTTTGTCGGACTGCAGCCATATCTTTCTCTTCCAGCTGATATAATGATAGCGCGTACCTTGCAATACGTATGCGAAACCTTAATTTGGCCTATGTTGCTTAGGTACCTACGTCTAACTCGCTTGATCTATGGCACTCGCAAGGTATGGTGAACTTATTAAAAGCGCTCAATATGGGTATATCGTACTAAATAGCATAGAGCCAACAAACGGTAGAGCAATGAGCGCTTCCTTTCCTTGTTCCCGCTCGCATTGCTCACAACAGTCTACTTTACTTCTTCTTTCCACCTTCATAGCTATAATCAAACTGCCAAAGGGTATCCCAGAGCCCGCCTTTCTGTTTCTCAGGTGATTTTGCCGGCGACCCTGGAATTGGCTGTCTCAAAGACTTGGCAGGCGATGATGCCAATTGTTTGGAAGGTTTTGCCGGTGATGCGTCGCGCCGTTGCGATACAGACTTGACAGGCGAAGAAGCCCTTATCAGCGCAGCTTTAGCAGGCGACATAGTCCTCGCTACTCTCTCCTATAAGGCCTCGAACGTCAGCTTCGGATTCGATTAGGCCTGTTAGGGTCCCCAGAGTAGATCCTTCCTAACCTCATCATTGTTCGTAATCTCTTCCGGATCCTGTGAGTCCACAGCTCCTGCAATGTGGTTTCCACCGTCACTGCCGGATGCCACTGTCTCTAGGGTGCTCACCGGCGCTGCGCTTGGAGCCGCGGCACTCTTCTTCGAATTCGAACTACTCCGCCTGCTGTCGAGACTTTTGTTCAGAGCTTTGCCGGCATCATTGCCGCCCGGAGCCTTCTTGATCCTAATACTTCCCTTGGCATCAATGTGTGCGCTAGCAACCGTACTCTTGCCCAAACCAGGCGTGGAAGGTGCGCCTGCTCTTTCTTCTGCAGCATCGACGAGATACCATCGCAACCCGTCAGATAGCTCGAATGGATTATCATCATCGATGAAAGACGCGCCATCGCTCGTTTCAGCTATTGAACGACCATCTGCCGCAGCCGTGTTTGATCCATCCATTGTCTTCGACAGGTCGACAACGCGCTCTTCTATCTTCGTAATACGAGCAACCAACCACTCCCGATTCAGCAAGCGGTGCGAGTCTTGCTCACGTAGGAAGTAGTGTGGGGCACCGACGTTGAAGGCTGCCCAAGGACGGTTCGCTTGGTTTCTGGTTGGAAGGAACAGCGCAAGGTCGCCATCTTTGAAGGAACGGAAGGCGATCTTCTCTTGCGCGTCGCTCTGTGCTCGATGCGACCTTTCACGGTGGGTTCTAGCGTCTTTTTGAAACCTGCGTGCCATATGCTCCATGTCACGGACTCGCTTGGTGATAGCCTCACCGAAGGTCTCGAGATTAAACTGATCCATGGCTTTGGAGTATCGTGCGAACCTCTCCGCTTCGCTAGAGCCTGCATCATCCGTCATCCAATCCAGCAAATCCGGTGCAAACATCTCGTCGAAGGGTTTTCTGACGGCTGGAGATGATATGACGCTATTGTTGACTGACGCACTAGGGTCAGAAGATAATACAATACTGGCGCCGGCTGCTTTTGAGACGCGTTGAACAGTCATAGAGTCGTCACTGTACGTCATCATATAACCCAGCGATTCAAGCAGCTGGGATAAACGGCTGTTGTGCATGTACAGTGCTTGCGTCAGATCCCGAGCGTGGTTCGATCTCCGGTGCAAACGGGAGTTCAAGGCATCAATTTCCGTCTGTAAGTCATTGTATTTTCTTTGCAAAGCTAAGAGCTCTACATCCAAGCCGTTAGCGTGTGACTTCGCATCAGTAAGTTCCCCAAGCAGCCGTGTCACTTTGGACTCTTCGTCAGTGATGCGCTGTCGTAGACTTTCCGAACCAGTCTCCCTGTCAGCAAATCCCTGTCGGAGGCTGCGAAGTTGGCTTCGCTCGTCCTTGAGCTCGGTTAATAGTTCAGCCACTTTGCCCGTTTCGATGGCGAGTTGCCCACTAAGTCTGTTGATCTCCCCTTCGCGAGCCTGAGCTTCGGCTTGGAGTCGAGCTGACTCGGCTTTGTGGCTGTCGAGCGTGGCTCGAAGGGACTTATTCTCACTGGTTGCAATGGCTAGTGCTTCCTTCGTATTCCTTTCCTGCTCCACAGCACGCATGACGAGGACATTAACATCAGTTCTCAAGCTACCCAAATCGTCTGGGAAAGAGTCATTTGGAGCCAAGTGGGCATGGAGTCTCCGCAAGTATGCGTGATGCTCATTCTGCACATCTTGGTGCTGCTTCAGCTTCGATTCAAGAGTGCTGCGTATGTCCTCAATCTCTGCGGCGTCCTCATCCGCCCTCCGTTGCTCTTGTAGTTTGGCTGCTGCCGCACCGTTCCGGGCGTCCGACAATTTCTGCTCCAAATCTTGCACTTGATTCTCCGCTTCCGCTTTAAGATTCTCACGACTACCGAGCAACCTGTCGAGCTCGTCTTCGAGGTCATCTAACCTAACCCGGTATCTGTTATTATCTTCTTCCAACGATCTACGCTCGTCTGCAAACTCGCGCTGCTGAGCCTCCATGTTGTCCATGAGATCCTTCTTGGTAGCAATCATCTCATCCGTTGCGCCCTTGACTTGGGCCTCCGCAGCCTGTTTAGCGGCAAGTTCTGCTTCAAGTTTCTGTCGCTGCTCTTTCTGCGACATCAGCTCCGCTTCAAGGCCGACGATCCGCCTCGCCAGCTTTTTCTCTTCAGACGACTGATTGGTCGACAACCTTCGTGAGGCAACGGAAGATTTCCTGGATAGAGCATCCTCGTACACTGGTGATTGAGGGACACTAACAGGCTCCGAATGTGAGGGATGTTGAACATTTGTTGATATCTGAAACACATTGCCCGTGGATGTGCGACCTATTTGGCCCTGTCTGTGGACGAGGTCCTCAAGCTTTCGGACCCGACTTCTCTGGCCCCTCAACTCATCTTCGAGCTTCATGTTGGCGTCTCTGAGTTGACGAAGCTCATCGTCATCACGTAGGAGCAACGAGCCTTTGCCGAATTCAGCCTCGTGCAAACTTCCCATCTTGAAGGCTTTGGCGCGCTTACTTTGCTGCCTGGTGGGTCGGTCAATATCCTTTATGGCCTGCGCCATCTCCGTGACTACAGGGTTCATGCTTTTGATATTGCTCAACTGTTGGATATATTCGTCAACCTCTTGCCGAGTAATGTTGGGCCAGTCTTGTTCATCCCCTCTTAGGTTTACTTCCACCCCAAGCGCTTGACCATTGACTACGTCCGCGCCATTGAGACCCTCAAGAGTCCTTAGCCACTTATTCCTACGCTTTTCCTCTCCTTCTCGATAGCCAGCAAACTCTTCTGCAATGGTAGAAGAATCAGCCTTGAGCTTACTAACCCAGTCTTGGCGCCTCAGAGCCTCTGACAAGAGCGAGCCGTAAGTCATTGGCAAGCGGGAGGCAAGCGTCAAGGTCCGAAGTGCCTCGGAGCCATCGGCAGGAATATCGAGAGCTTGCAGCTGAGTGTTCGCATCCGCAATTACAGATTGTATCCTGGCGATACTGTGCATGTGCTCAATTGCTATTTTAGCTGACGTGTTCCTCTGCTCAATCACACGTTCGAGCTGTTCATGCATCATGTCGTAGTCTTCCTGTATGCCCGGTAAGTAGTTGCGTGTCTGTAGCAAGCCCATTTTGGAAGCTTGCGAAAGCGATTTTGCTGTTGCTGGAAGCGTGAGGATGTGCTCATAGTCGGCTGCAACTTTGCTTGCAACCACGTCAATATCTTCCATAACTTGGGCGGATCTTTCGCCGATGTCTTCAAGCTGTTTCGCTTGCTCATCTTGTATATTGTTGGAGAGCCCCTCACTATCGGATATGATCTGCTGAGCGAGATCATCAATTCTATGGACCTGCGATGAGACCTCGTCGACTGCCGAGCGAATGGCAGACGGAGCACCCTTCACATTCTGTTGACTGAGAAGTGTGTCTAGAGAGACAGGTATAGGCGCAACGCCTTCGTCCTCTGATGGACTAGCCGGTGAAACAAAGCGCAGAAGGTCAGGCCTAGCAGTAATCGTTTGCAAATGGGGCGATATAGCTTCCCAGGCAGCCAAAGCCGCCTTATGCTCCCTCAGCGCCCCCTCTAACCACTGGTGCGCTTCGGCTTGTTTCTGTTCTAGTATCCGGATATGAGATTTAAGATTTTCCAAAGCTGCAACAAGCCCTCGCTCTATCACGAGATGCTGATCCCAGTATTGCTGTGTTTTGGCGGAAATCGACCTGCATCTGTCGGCAGACGCAAGCGCCCAGGCCTGCCTTTCGCGAAACAAGTTTTGCCATGCTCGAAGATCACTTTGACTTCCGATGAGGTCTGGAGGGGACACGAGGGGATGGAAGGGGGTAGTTGACACTGAGTGGATGTTGAGCTTCGACGATGCAGGGGAGGAAAGCTGTAGTAACTGCCGGTCGTACAGGAAGATCTCACTCTGTGAAGCACGTTAGACAGACCCATTTGGTCAACTGGTAGTTCTTGCCTCTAGGCGAAGTGTTTGAAGCTTGGCTTGCCGCCCTTGACCTGTCAATAAAATTTGATTCTGAGCCGTAACCGTAGATGCTCTCGCGATCCAAGTTCGCAGTGCATTCAGAGAGGTCAAATGCTCCGGACCGACGGTATAGTTGGCGCCCGTGTGAGCGTTAAGAATCTGCAGTGACATCCCCCAACCCCTCTCTCATCGAACGCTGGGCTCAAGATGCGAGGAACTCTGATCTGCCAGGATTAAGTACGCTCAGACGCTCACTATCTAGGTACACTTGTTGGACGCCCAGCGGCAGCACCCGCTAACTGCCCGCAAGCGCGCTCCACAACCTGCCGCCCGTATTTGACGCGTGACGTCAGCAAGGGACTGGATGTGATCAACAGAGTCCGGCGGACCCTAGTCTGAATGCATTTGCTGCACGTAAATGGGCTTTGGTCAGCACTGAAACCTGAGACACATGGTTTGTCAGGTTCTCCAATGCCAGCGGGCTTCAAACCCAACTCCTGTGACACACGGGGAAAGTGATTTGGCAGCGGTATAACGCAAGAGTTATGGTTGGACTGGAGGAAGCCATGACCGTGCCTTGTATGCATTGAATATACCTCTGTCATACTCACTTGAGTCTCCAGAAGACGAGTCAAGGCCTTAAGGCCATCACGAAGCGCCGGACTATTAATATGTGTGGGGAAGCACGCCGTGATGTGCAGCCTGAAAGCCCCCCTTTCCGAGTGAGGAACAGCATTAGATTCTTACATCATGGCGTCGGCGTTCAATCAAAGGCGGACTCGCTTGGAAGAATGGCTGCTGCGGAGTCGTACATCCTTGGATTCAGGTAGAGTACCTGGTGTCTGTCTCCACGTGGTATAAAGGCACGACTACGTGACAAAGACGATGAGGGTGAACAGCAGGTGCCCTAGTAGCTATGCTCGAGGGGCGGTGCAAAAACTCACGGCTTTGTTTGATGCTCATATGTCGCCGCGGACATCTCTCGAACCTAGACTTATCTTACCTCTTGTGGGTCGCCCGTATGCTGAGTAAGAGTTAACCTGATATATCAACAGCTCTTTGAGCAAATAAATACTCCGATCTATTAAACCCTGTTTCGGCCTGTCGTAGCGATGAGGGGTCCCCAAGAGATCGAAAAGACTCCCTTAGACGAAACTAGCCGTGACTTTTCGCACCGACCCTTGGCCATTGACTCTCATATTGCTCAGCGCAAGCCAGGATGGCTGCGGTTTTGTTGCACGACCAACTAGCTCGTGCCAAGCGGCATCGTCTGTTGGTCACATCGGCTCGCTTCGTAGTGAATTCTGGTTTGACAGTGTAGCACACTCATGAGATAAGTAATGTACTGCTGAGTGTTTGAAAGCTTGGAAGCATATGTCAACGCGTGATATTGATTCTTCTACTGGGTGGGTCGTCCGTGGCAGTAACCTCAGATAGAATTGTGCACTACAAAGCGACAGCGGTCGGGCCGATGTTTCGCCGGCTTTGGCTTGTGAATTAAGTCCTTGGAATAAGAGATAGAAACACTTTAACCTCGCGTTTGTCGCGTAAAGAATGCGGCTGCTGCAGTTGTTGTGGTGTGGAAATGGCAAGTGAGGGGTTTGTTAGCGTTGATTGGCCAGCTACCATTGGAAGCTATGTAAGCCGGCTGATCATTTTTAAGGGACCCAAGGCACTCCCCCATACAAATCTCCCTCACTGTGACTGCGCACTCACTCTTCCCATACAAATCCTCCCATACAACGAGTCTCCCATACAAAAGGTCAGTACCAGCTATCGGTTTTGTTTATCTCCGATCGTCAACACGGTCAACGTCTACTACAACTTCCACCACCGCGTTTTTCCCCACAACAAGAGCCTTTTTCCTTCGAAATGCCGTCAATTACTCTCGATTGCGACCGCTCGTCATGCTTACCTGACTTGACGTCGCCATCTATCGACCTCTTTCATGAACCTCACTGACTCTCCAAATAGTCGCGTACTCAACAACATCTGTCTCTCAGTCATCTGCCGCTTAAGTAAGTACTTCTTCAGAATTGGCACAACTGGCGCCTTACATGCACGGGCGCGTGCTCATGAGCCTGGGTTCGTGGGTCCTGGGGTGTCATGCGCCCGCTGCCTGTGACCGCGTAGCACCACAACAGACGTCTTGTAACCCTATGAGACATTCACTCGCAACCATCATTCCGGCTCTCGAAAGCCATATTGTTGATGTCCTTGGCTTACCCGCAGACTAGCTTTTCCGCATCTCGACTGCACTTCCTGACCCATTCTCACCATGCCTAAGGAGAAGACCACTACCCGCAAGGCCAAAGCCGCCAAAGCTGATGCAGGCGGAAAGAAGAAGAAGGGTATGCTCTCTGACCCTTGTTCTACAGTGACTCAAAGGATATTAATCTTTCTAGATCCCAATGCGCCCAAGCGTGGTTTGTCGGCCTACATGTTCTTTGCCAACGAACAGCGTGAGAAGGTCCGGGAGGAGAACCCTAACATCAAGTTTGGTATGTCGTCAGTTCTTTCATTTTCTTGTCCTCTACTGACAATGGTCAGGCGAGGTTGGAAAGGTCCTTGGTGAGAGATGGAAGGCCTTGAACGAAAAGCAACGCGTACCGTACGACCAGAAAGCACAAGCAGACAAGAAGCGATACGAACAGGAGAAAGCTACTTACGCCGGTGTAAGCCACTGTCGCTTCGCGCTACCTGCACCAGCAAAGCTTACCATTTATAGGCTGCCACCGAGGAAGAGGAAGCTTCCGAGTAGTGGACTGCGACCTGGATGCCGTATCCACTCCATGTCTCCTCATGAACTCTCCTTTCCACCAGTGCTTGAGCTTCTTTGTTGTCAGCGGGTGTTCGGGTTTTCTCGGTCGAGCAACTCCTACGTGGCGTTCGTATCTACTCGAGCTTGTCTCTCGCAAAGGCACGTATGCTGCCCTGTCGCCTGGGCAGCGTTCGTGGACATGCCATGGGAACTGTGGAAACGTCGGACACCTTGCAGATTCCGGGGCTTATTGTAGGCACTTTTCTTATGATGCTTGGCATGATATGCTACGTTGTATACTAGCTAGGATGAACATCTAATCACGTTTCGTCGGCTGCAACCATACGTTCCATCTCATACATCTCTTTCCATGTGTTCCTTCTCATACGTTCTTTCTAGTGCGGGTCCTTCTCACACACTTCTGGTTCATACCCGCCTTCTTTTACGCACTCCAAACGCCGCACTCTTGCCATTGCCAGCGTCCGACCTTGATTTTCACATACAACTCTTTCCTTGCCTTTGGGAGATCGAGAAAGACGCGAGAAGCAAAACCACATGGCGAAAAGGCGCTACGTACGAACACTCAAGCAACACAGAATAATTAATGTCTCGTAATGAGCACTGGCATATGAGCCAAAGACTGCATCCGTGTATCACCGCAAGACTTGTTCCAAGAACGTTTGGCAGACAAGACACATTAGCCACCAGAGAATCTGTACGTTTCTCAAGAGAGATCATCGGCGGCGCGTCTGTCATGGCTTACCGGCTGCCTCATGTTCGAAGCAAAGCCAAGCCGGTCTGGATAGTCCGCTGACTGGAAGCTCCGCGCGTCTTTTAGTGTGTACGAAAATACACAAAAGGAGAGATGTAATCTATGTTCACAAGCTAGATAGCCTGGCTGTCTTGGTCTCGTCGGCGAGCCCCGGCATGCATGTGGTATGCTGTTGACCGCTCACTATTACAGGCACGGCTGGGTGCACGAGTGATGGTACATGATATCCTGAGAATATTGCCCTTATAGCTTGCCTTGTGTGATAGAATTGTCTGGTGTAAAGAATGGGTGATGGCCTTGTGAATATATGTTCTATAGTCGACCTTAAGTGAGTAGTACAAGTAAGTTGGCACATAGCACATGGCACTTCTAGGACTTTGCTTACATATACACGTTGCTGGAGTATAAGTGCAAAACAAAAGGACGACAACATTAAGAAGCCATCGAGCTTTAGCGGAAGAATATGTAATGCGGTCTATGCGACTAATATGGTTAAGAATGTGTGTCAGAAGGGAGCTGACATTCACTTTGCCAAACAATAGAGGCAGAGCGCACAAAAATGATTGGAATTTGCGGAGTAGGAGGATCGAACTCCTGATTTCTGCTTCATCCTACAATGGGAAAGCAGCGCCTTAACCACTAGGCCAACTCCGCTGGAATGGCAGAGATGCTTTCGCAATCTGATATAAACGACAAGGAGTGGTCACATGGTTGCTGCGCGCCTGACGACAGACTTGCCACGTGTGATGCAGTGCGGCTTTCCGCGCCCGCGTTCCCATGCGCTTGCCTAGACCCTACGCCCTGACGATGATAAAAGACGGTTCTGGCATATCAGGATCGAATGGTCTGATGGCCTGGAAGGCTGCTGCCGTCGCAAGCAAGCTTGGAGCGCATATTTGGAGCTCGCAGCGCGTTATGAAGCTCTTTATGATTCTATTCACTTTGCAGACATGCCGTAGCAGCCCAAACTGGGAACTCACACGTGGTATTGGTAGAAGTCCCGATATGCTGCGATATGGCGAACTCTTGAGCCTCCATCAAGTGCCCCTTATCTGGCCTACTATTCAAAATCTTGCTATTCCCTCTGCAGCACCACCATCAATCCCATCATCCCCATCATTACCGTCTTGAGCCACGGATACTCGCTCAACAATATCGTCACATATCCCACAAACGGTATATATCCGACCACACTCCCTATCACATCTCTTGAGCGGTCGAGGTAGCTCTGTCCTCTTGCGTAGAGTTCGGTGTCATCCGCGGCGTTGTTGTCACCCTTCGTCAATAACTGCAAAGGCTTGTCTCTGTTGCAGAAAGCTACACATCAGCTCAATTTCCCATGTGCACATGCTCTTCGCTGTTCCTCAACCCCCATATGCAGGTAGCACTCACCCTCCGCCAAATCTCCTAACCACCCGATGCACAATCGGAATATCCTTCCCTTTGACGTTGTACACCACAATCTCGCCAATCTGCGTATCCTGGCCCCTGTTCCACAGAAACAGTAAGTCACCTCGCTGAAAAGCCGGCTCCATGGATCCGGAGAGCACGACGACGATCGGCGAAGGGGAGTCGGTAGCTACAGAGAGGCCTTTCCATAGCATGAAGGCGGTGGAAAGGACAAGGGCGAAATTGAGGACTTGGGCGGCGAGTTGCCGGGGTTTCATGTTGGTGAAGGTGGACAGCATCGTGGGAGGTGTTGAGGGGTTACCCAGACTGCGAGACAGCTGTGGTGTCTATGGTGTTCCAGGTCGCGGCGAGGCGTTGTAGGGGGGTTATTGTGGCATCAGTCCATTCGCAACTGTCATATGCAGCAGTCCGTGCATTTCTTCTTGTCGTAAAGGTGTGCAAACGGTTGTGGTTACAACGCGGAACGGCAGCCCAGCTGCGCCTTGTACGCATGCCACATTCGCCTACCGTAGCAGCGATGTCTACAGATAGGTACAAATCAGTAGCGAGGATATATTTATTCGTGTCACCGTGGTCATCCATCAAATAACCTTGTCTGCAGAGTGAATTGCGCGTGCCTAACGCTTGTTATATATTGGGACTCTCTCAAGCCTATCTTTGCTAGGTATCAAGTTGCGGGGCTTTCTCAATTACTGAATTGTGTACGCATATGCACTTTGAATTCCGTCCACGACAATCCAGCGGGAAAGGAGGTGTACACATTTCATACTATATAATAAGCCAAAATCTCGTGGATTATGCATCTATACGCCCAGAGCCAGGGACATCTGCTCTTTCGAGTTACACAGCAGTCTATTACTAAGGGACACCTATGCATGCTAAACTCGAATACAGTAATATTTGACCATTTGGATTGACAGGTTTATTTTACGTTGCACCATAGTAAAGCGCAGGGAGTCGTCTCTCCGCGGCAGAGCACATTGACAACTCAGGGCTTTGCATTACGAGGCTGGATTTGTTTAACCAGTCCGCCTAACTTACTCGCACAAGGGTGCAGATCTCTTGACTAAGCTACAATAGACCCTATAAGTGATCCAGCTTATGTGACTGTGATAGTATCCATTTAGAGATCTCGAGACTGATCAAGTTACACAAGACAAAAAAGTCAAGCTCACAGCCAATTTCATACTGGCACTAGGTCTTGGCTCGCTAGGTTCTCAGAACGAGACATAGACCTCTTGATTTCAGAGCGCCTCCTGTTTGCGTCGTTAGCCTTCGCGCAGTCCTAGATTCAGGGACAGAAAGGGCAACTCGTTGTACACCGTGACTTTAATTGTATATGGTGTTGCAGTGAAGGCTTGCGGAACAATACAAAAACCTCCTGACCGGCGCTTCGATCAGCTACTGCGGCATCTTCCAGGACCTGAACACATTGGTACGACCGGCGACCTGACTCTAATTTGAGGCGCTTCGATGACGGCCGCGTATGTTCTATGGCGGTAATGTCGATCTTTCAGAGTGCGGAGTGTTTGCCGGAATGAATTCCCTATTCGGCAACACACCTAAGTAGGTTGTGCCTTCGTTTGTCTCGCACGTGAATTACATCTTAGTACCTCTTGAAAGTAGGAACACTTGGAGAGTGAAAACAGTTTCCAAATGTTTAATAATGCCACCTTGTTTTATTGTCTTAGGATGTCTAAACGTGGTGTTAGCGGTTAGTTTGACTAAATATATCGTGTGAGCTCTGAGCTCCAAATGCCAATCCTTGAGTAGCGGCCATGTCAAAGAGGGGTTGAGAAAGGCACACTGCTCGCAGGCCTCATGTCGAAGTTGGCTTACCTGCGGAAGTCCCGGGCTTGTTGCAAGCTATCCTTTGGCATAAGCCCGGAACACCCTCTCGGCGCCTACGTTGCAGGGTCCGTGCTGAACCTAAGGGATGGCGTCCGTGATCCGAGCGTTCAGTTAATAATGAACGCCCCTGGCTACCCAGGTACGGTAGTTCCTCGAATAAGACGCCACGGAAATACCTTGAGCCTTGATCTTGGATCAGTCCAACAGGAGCCGTAGTTTTCAAAGTTGTAGCGATGTTTGAGGCCCAAGAAGGTGACGCTACCACACACAGCAGTCGTACTTGTGTACCTGTCCTTCCCACTTCTAGGTACGGAGCGTCCACCGTTATTCCCACGCTTACCACAGGGGTCTGAAAGTGTGGAGTGAACAACAGGCATCGCACATTATTATTCAAGCTACTAGGATGGCCTGACCTCAGTTAAGGAGTGGAGCTCAGGGTCCGATCAGTGAAAGGGCCAGCCTCGGTGAATTGCTAATCGGAGAAACAAATCTGATGTCCCTGTGACGTACATCGATCGGATTTGGACCCTGCAGCTCCTCGTGCTTGCAAATATATCCATCTTTAGGTACAGTGGACACCATGAGTATTAGCGTCTCTTTCCCCGCCCCTTTTGCAGCTGTGCCCCGTGTGCTACTTCAGATGTGAGCGCAAGTTGTAATTGTAATCTGTTTGCCGGTGGGACCATCTAACAGCGGTCGTGGATCCTTGTTCATCGGATTTCCCATGAGTGGCATCCGTCAGATGGAACAAAACCCATTAAGAGGGAAATTAAGGGAGACGGACCCTTTAGACCGTTGGTCATCTACGCACGTACTGGAGGTAGCTCCGCGCTAAAATGGAGCATTCTCTCGATGATCGCTTGTGATACCGCTTCCAAGAATGAGGGGTTCAGCCACTCAGTTCTTGTCCGTCCACGGTAGCAGGCGGGGCGATGGGGTTCTGGATGCTCGTATTTCCTTTCCCTGGTCGACAAGGGGCCGGTACTCGAGGGATGCCACCACTTCTGCCGTGAGGTAGGTACGATACCTTCGGTACCACCATCCCTAACGACTGTTGATATTCCATACAATAATTGTCGGCATGGCGTTGTCTTGATCATGCGATCGCGCGATGCAACAGCGCACATGCTATCGCCGGTCAGTCGGGCTATCAGAATCGAAGAAGACTAGCCCCCTTTATGCGCTGTATTTAGTATTGACGCAAACATGAAGGAGTAGAGGTACATAGTCACACCGAAAGCCTAAAAGGGACACCATTTGCGAACGCTGCTGGAAGACAATATAATGATTGGATGGGAAGTGTGTCCGCTTCGTAAATTCAAAGGGTTTGGGCTGCAACATGGGGCATTGTGGAAGTGGGTTAAGGTAGCGCACTACCACATTTAGCTCGATGCCGTCGGTTCATCATGAATATCATGGGATGCCATTTCCAAAATGCCATCCAAACACGCCTTGTGATGCCGTAATACCTAACGAAGTGCGTCGCCCAAGCGCTGGAAGTACGGAGTTATGCCCTGTTGCGCGTTCCTGAGGAAAGAGATCCATGCCAGGGCATCCAGGGTCATCGTCAAGATTTCCCCCCCTTCCCATTGGCAACCCTGGCTTGGTACAGGCTGGCGACAGGCCGGCCGACACGCTTTGCATCAGGCTTACAGCTGGCTTGCACAATGTCACCAGGGACTTCTTGTGATGAGCGGATCCCTCTTCCTCGCCGGGCCAACTTCCGCTCTGCATAAAGGGCCCTGAGTGATATATAGATTACCCACGTAACCAGCACGCATGTTAACCTCCCTTCGTACTTTCTGGTCTTATCTACCCTCCATAATAATACTCTCGTGCGCGCAGCTCGCTCGTCATTTTATGCCGTCTCTCTTAACGACGTTTATCATTATTCGCAAGCCGTATCACACCAAACATTTCGTCAATTGCTTCCATCGATTGTGGCTCCCCTCACATCCGCGGTACAAGTAGATGCGAACTGCACATAGACGCCGACGTTGTTATCGCCGAACCACTTCACCGGCCGACAGGAGTAATTAAAGAAGGCAGATCATCGAGTATTCTCAATTTACACATCATTCGTCGACTGTATTCAGTATCATGGACGGGAGGAATTCGTACGGCCGCAAAGTGTCTCTGCTGAACGAGGCCCACGAAGTTCCTCGACGTGCGGCTATAATCTTGCCGCCACTAACCCTGCGAGCCTCATCCACCACCTCCGCTTCATGCCACTCACCACCACAACTCATCCGAAGCAATACCTCTGATTCGCGCAGCATGGAAAGCGCATCGCCGACCACGCCTGACTTCACATTTTCGAGCGATGCTCAACCGCAAAAGTTTGAGTCGCCAACTGGCGCTCGGCCTTCCGTGTACCCGATGCCGCAGTCCTTCTTCTCGACCTCGAATAGTTCAGCCGTGGACCCTTACGCAGGGCCCTTCAACCCTGTCGCCTTCCCACCTCTCTCGCAACAGCAGCCGACATTCTTCGATGCGATACCCGCCATCTCCGACTCTCAGTTCCCTGCCTCCTCCACAGCATCCACAGCAGCTTCGGCGTTAGCACCGCCTGCAGCATCAGCTCCACCTACCTCATCCAAGCCGACGGCACCTAAGAAGAATCAGTACCCATGTCCACTGGCCAAACAGTTCAATTGCAATGACTTCTTCACGACCTCCGGTCATGCCGCGCGTCATGCGAAAAAGCACACGGGTAAGAAAGATGCCTTTTGTCCGGAGTGCGGCAAGGCCTTTACGCGCAAGGACAACATGGAACAACATCGGCGCACACACCAAGCCGGCCGAAGCGCGACGAAACCTACAGACGAACCGCGAGCGAAGAAGACCAAACCACCTCAATCCCGCAAGCCAAAGCCAGCACCTCTCGACACATCGATGCCGTCGCAGGAACCGCCGTTGCAAATAAGTCCCACTGCTTTCGCACAATTCGACGATCGCGGCTTTGGAGCTGCATCCCAAGCAGCCTTTGCATCGACACCTCAAACCTCGAATCAAGAACTATATCAGAGGCCATCAATGTATCCTTCACCCACATCATACGTTGACTCGCGAAGCTTCGTTCCTCAAATGTCCACCGATACCCAACCTGAGTACGGACGAGGCTCGAGTCATTCGAGCAACTCAAGCTTCGACCTAGCATCGCCCTCTATGTCGATGGGTCTCGACGCGTTGGCGATAGCCGCGAGTGGGCATAAGCGGAAGTTTGACACCTGATGGCTGCAGGATCGTCAACCTCATTCTTTCGCTTCTCTGTGACGATAAGGACAGCGCCGGCGCTTATAATGACTTGGCTTCTTCCCCCTTTGACGTGGTCTGGAGACACCACTCTTTTGGGCCTTTGTACATATTTCTTGATACCCGAATTGATACGGAACGGAACAAATAGACGCATGCAACATGTACCAACGGTGTTCGGCTAAGGGCGTGGAAGTTTTAATGCACACGGTGTGCTTGGAGGCTTTCGTCACAAGATTCGCAATTTCAATTACAGCAAGCTTGACAGTACTAGTTTTCAGTATAATTCTGGGTACAATTGTATAAGTTACATAGCCGTGTCTCCACAGGTATCGCATAACAAAGCCACAACTTTAACACTGTCGGCAATGCTTTGTACCGTTCCGTGAATGCTGTTTTCCGACTATCCCACTTGCAACTCTCTTTGCATATGCGCATAACGCCAACGCTACCCGCGAAGGAGCTACATTATTCACGAGCTACAGACATGAATCATGTCTTAGGGACGCGCCTTGCCAGGTACTGAGCGCCTTCCCCGCTCCTTTCAACGGTTGTGTCTGTCAAAGCCATGGGTTCCGTGGACATCCGCTAGCCGGTACTTCCTCTTCATCATCCTGACACTTCGATTTATCCCGTGTTTGCGGTGGAGAACCCGTACTCCGAGATGAGCTTACCTGCATCGTGCATCATGAGGGCTCGGCCGAGGGTTGTACGAATCCCACCTTCAGCATCACTCAACCGCGCTATCCCTCGTCTCGCCCACATTCTTATTATTGCTGCTGATACTCCAGATCTCGTTCGGCTAGGCCTATTGGTCCGGGGCAACTTCCATCGTGCCACACCTCGTCCGCATGGACTGAGATCGACCAGGTTCTGGCCTAGACTGCAGTCTGCCGTCAACAGGGTCCAGGTGGCTTCTGGCTCACGACCTCAGTTTCCCTGCTTTCAGGGTCGAGTTGCTTGCGTTCACTTCAATTTATTTACGGACATCACTCCGCCAGGCAGCTTCTCCCGCATTCTGCTTACCCTGCAGCGGTCCTCGCTGTGACTCATGCAAGGATTCCGCTCTTCGTACCGGCAATAATGGAACCTGTGCCTTGTGCACATTATTGACACGGGGTATTGTGTGGCTATCTCACTCACCTACCTACTCGGGCCTAAAGGTGGCGAAGGCCGCAGTGGCATTTCGCCGAACGACTCTCTTTGCCCCTATCATGCATTGAGGTCGGTAGGGGAATCGGTACTCCGCATTTATCAGGGTATCGGAGTCACCCCCGTAGCGGTGGTTTCTCCTGCCAATGAGACGTCGGCCCCCCGCGTTAGTAGCGGCGTTGCGGTACGTCAAACGTCGCGAAGTAGATCGCTTCAGGCACTGCTCGTATCCCCGCCAAGAAGCCGATGTTGCCGAGAAGGGAGCTTCAAAGCAGTCTCGCTAAGGAACTATCTCCTGTGTTGCTGGACCCTCGCACAGCCGTTCACGGCTTAGGCCTAATTATTATTGGAGGCTTGTGATAACCGGAGCGATCTCCATCCGATCCCACCTCGCACCGCAGCAACCCACAGCAGCTGCTGTGACTGGCGTCTGCAAGAGAACACCAATATTAATGTCGAGAACCGACCGATTCTGCGAGGAATTACTCCGCGTCATGGGATACTTACGCGAGTGAATATAGCTTCCGCAAAAGACAACCCTGCCACGGCTGAACTTGAGCCATAGCGGCCAGGTATACTTGATTGCCCAATAACCTTAGTCTAGGCCTTTCGAAGAGCCTGGGCTTTCCAATAACGATGTCTACCGAGAACACTTCTCCAGTAATCCATCCAGAAGCCACATCAACTTCCGCGAACGAATCCTTACTTCACACTATCAGACATAGACTCAGGGTACAGGAAGATGTAAGGAACATTCAATCCCTTTTCAGGTCAATCTCTCTTCGAGCACCTTGCTGACGCTTCTTGGCCGTTTGTGAAACCTATCTTAATTGAACAACCGCCGTCAGGATTTGCTCAAGACTCGGGACCGCTGTATTCAAAGAATGAAGACGATTCCCCTTACGGAGCATTCGTGCAACTTGTGACTATTCTTCGATCTCCGCTTGTAATATGTTGTCACACCCCGCGGCGGCGGACGAACTCTCTTCATGCCTCACTCCTCCAGAGAAAGACGTCTCGCGGGGAAAAGCTTCCTACACACCCGCACCGTGACGGCCATACGACTGGCGTCAAGGGTCGATGGAGTAAAGTTGCACAGGCCCTTGAGTAATGTTTAAGACTTACGTGCACCCCTATGCGCATACTTAATTTGTTCTTCGCAACCGTCTTCCGTTCATAGGCCGGAGCCCATGAATGATGGCCTCATTTGGAAACGCTCCTGAGCAGATGACCCTCTGGGATGCACTCATCCTTGCAGACTGTTACACCATTCTCCTGCGAAGCTTTTTGGCAGGGTTGACCGGGGTAACTTGCTTGTTGGCGCTTTTGTAGGATCATGTCATGAACTAATTCAAGGAAGACCAAACATGAATCGTTTTATGATTACTTCCCGTCCGGAAAACAACAGAGCAATAAGAGGTCGCACAAACACTTCACTCTAAGGTTGTGCAAATGCTAAGAATGCTTAAGCCCAACACTTCACAGGCAGAACCCTGTTGATAACATGCGAACACTGCAGTTGCTGGTCGGATCGCGACTACGGCTCTTATGTACCACTGAAAGCCTTAAAGAGAGTTGTTGCGCCAAGATTTAGGGAGAACTATGCCTTATATAGAGATAAGGGAGATGATTGAGTCGCATCTACTCGCTTCTGAATTGGCAAAAATTGTACCATAAGAGTGAAACATGCTAGTTATAAGGTGTATCGCTGCCCATGTGGGCAGTTTCTGCCTCAGCGGCATGTTAGTTTCACATTTCCACTACCAACAGGCTACTTTTCAAGCAACGCGCATGCAGCGTGGGACAGTCTTTCATAGACATCTCGCCACTATAAGATGACCACAGCTTATAACGGAACAACCGCGAATGTCCACATGTAGACATTAGAATCCTACGGCTTGCCTCAACTGCTTTGTGACTGGACCGATCCTTAGAAGAACGAACATTAACTGTTAACTTTCAACGTGTTCCCGTCGTCATCTGCAGTCATCCTGTCCAACGAACTAAACTTATGCATTTCATAAACACCGAGATGGCCATCACATCAGACCGCTCTCTGTTCATAGCCTGCGCGTACGTCTAGGAACAACCTTAAATAGTCCAATCGAGTGCACTGTATGCAAAGGAACGGATTCCGCGGAGACGAGCATAACGTGAGTACTGGTCTTGATAACAGATGAATTCAATTGCGTCTGTATGCAATGATGATTCTGTGCAGTATTATCGAACGTCAAGTTTGACGGATTACTCGAATGACTGAGCATTTGGTGTTCTGACTCATGTCTAGTATGTAGAGGCTACGTCGTCCCACATATCTTATGATTCTGGCCTAGATCGGTGGACTGCCTTCGCACGAGGTGACTGCGGCTGTACATCTTGGGAAAACTGCATCAACGGTAGAGTCTGACGGTTTCAGAAAGCTTCTACATATCGCCTGCCGCGCATTTCATGGGCCTGTCTGAACACTGCAGCTTTCTTCAATATGCCGCAGTTTCGAAGGCAAGCACAGCGGCATTCCATACGAGGCGCAACGATACCGATGCAACGTGCGCTTGTTGCATTGTTCTCCCCCTTCCGCCAACTTTAGAATTTTCTGAGGCCGATCATATCTTCGCCCCCGTTCTTCATACGACCTTATCAGGAACGAAGTCCCTTTCCTTCATCTCTTGGCAGAAGTGTGGGAGCTCCTATGTGTATGGTGCTTTGCTCAAACAGCACTTGCGGGCACCGTTTGATCCAAGCCGCCTACGCTATCGTGCCTCGAACTGCACCATCCTACGCACAAACCGGTCAGCCTAAGTCTCAATTCTCATCCCAAGTCTCAGCTCTCATCCCAAGCTGCATCACCAGATTCTCCTTCTAGGTCCCAGGTTTTGCTTTTTCCTCCTCAAGTAGCGCCTCCAGAGATGAGGATGTGCCACGCAGAGTTAACCACAAGATAACTCACCTAGTAGTCCTCTGCTTGTACAACACCCTGTGTCCGCATTCCTTGCACCTGATGGGATCAGCGCGGTTGAGACTGAGCTTGAATCCGCATTCCGCGCACTGGTACTGCACTGGCCGTGAGGTATCTTCGAAGGACTGCGGGTTGAGGCTGAAGGCGTTGGTGGAGGCTTGGCTCGTTGGCGGTTGGTAGGCTTCGCGCGACATGTCTGCTTGGGTTGGTGGTAGTAAAACTTTGCAGCTCGATGGCGGAGAGCACACTTTCAAGACGTTATAGATCGAGAAGGATGTTGGAGGAGAATACTGTGTCCGTGTGGTGGTAGATGAAGGCAGAAAAGCGACTCGAAGGAAGATGCGCAAAGAGCCGGAACCGTTCCGCAGGCGTTGGTGATCTGACATAGCGGTGAAGACAGGGACCAAAAGTTCTGCCGGTGACGTGCTGCAGCAATTGTTATCAAGATCTACCGGTATCGGCTTGCCACAAATATTTATCCATAACACCTTTTATTGCTCGTCACTCCTTTTTGATCTTCTCCTTGTAGTTCTCCTTCACTCTTGGCGCGCTGGGCGCGCCTTCGTCCCCACTATGAGTGCCATCCTCTCTGCCGACGACTTGAACGACTTCATCTCGCCCGGTGTCGCTTGTATAAAGCCCGTTGAGACCCTACCCAAGCAGAAGCCAGAGGAACCATTTGTAAGCCTCTCGACCTCGACTTCGTTCTTGGTCAGTTGCTGATGATCCCTTTCTCAGAATCCTTACGAAGTTACGACCGAAGACAAAGTCCAACAGTCAAACCCTCCTCCGGCGCAAATATCCTTGACAGACTGTTTAGCCTGCTCTGGCTGCGTTACCACAGCGGAAGCAGTTCTCGTGTCCTTGCAATCCCATTCAGAAGTCCTCAATACACTCGACTCTCACCCTTCGCTCACACCGCAACAACTTCTACATCATGGCGCGAACGGCGCGGACGCCGCCAACTTCGGTGACGGCAAACTTTTTATCGTCAGCGTCAGCCCTCAGACAAGAGCAAGCTTGGCAGCGACGTACAGTGTGTCAGAGCAAGAGGCGGGATACATGATAGAGCACTTATTCAGCGGGCCTCAAGGCCTCGCATCAGGCGGCCGATACGGGAGCGCGTTCACCTGGGTAATAGATACCAACGTCGTGCGAGAAGCATGCTTAGTCGCCGGTGCAGAAGAAGTGGTCGCAGCCCTCTCCAGTCCTGAACGCGAAACCTCAAGCTCCGAAGGCTCCTTGCGCATCAAACCCAAGAAACCCATCCTTACGTCCGCATGTCCAGGCTGGATCTGCTACGCCGAGAAAACGCATCCTCACATCCTTCCTCACCTCTCGCGGCTGAAGTCTCCACAAGCTATGACGGGCACGCTTGTGAAGTCGGTACTTAGCCGGCGGTATGGGATACCTCCGAACAGGATATGGCACCTGGCGGTGATGCCGTGTTTCGATAAAAAGCTAGAAGCAAGTCGTGAGGAGTTCACGGACATCTACTGGGAAGGTGCAGATTCCGAGGAAGGCGTCCGCGATACGGACTGCGTGATCACGGCACGCGAAGTCCTGATGCTCGCAGATGCACGAGGCATAAGCTTCCCTCGTCTACCGCGGACTCCTCTTCCCCGAGCCCAGCGTGTCCCCTTCCCCGACCCGGTACTAAACCGGTTTCTGTTCCCGCGTGGCCGCCGGCGTCACAACAATGGTGTCGCGGCCGCAGGCCCCTCGGGCGGCTACCTCTACCACATTATGCAGACCTACCGTTCCTTACATCCAGAAAGCGAGCTCCGCATCGACCGCGGCCGGAACGTGGATGTAACGGAGTACTCCCTCGTACATCATAACTCGGTCCTCATGAAGACAGCGCGCTACTACGGCTTCCGGAACATTCAAAATCTAGTTCGCAGACTCAAGCCGGCGAAGGCATCACGCTTACCTGGCGCCAAGCTCGCAGCGAGAAGTCGAATGCCAAACGGCGCTGCGGCTGCTGGAGGAGGCGCAGGAAACGAATACGCGTACGTAGAAGTCATGGCTTGTCCCGGCGGATGCACAAACGGCGGAGGTCAGATCAAAGTCACGGATATGGCGGGCTTACAGGGCGTCGGCGCTGATGCATCCACGGGAGATGCGGGAAAACCCGTGCCGAGGGAGCAGAGGGAGTGGTTGAGTAAGGTCGATGAGGCGTACTTCTCCGCTTCTTCCGAGGGTGACTCTTCTGGGGAAGAGGACGACGAAGAGGATGAGGTTGAGTTGGACATGATGCTCGACAGCGAATTCTGCGGTGAAAGGAGACCGAAGGAGAATGGACGAAGAGAGGGTGACGGATGGGTTGACGGGATAGATGTTGAGTACGTGAAGGGCGTGTTGAGGTATTGGGCGCAGATCACGCAGGTGGATCTGGACAAGCTGGTGTATACGAGTTATCGGAAGGTGGAGAGCGATGTTGGGAAGGAGAGGAAAGGAGGGGATATGGAGAGGGTGGCCGGGTTGGCCTCTAGCATTGGTGGAGGGTGGTGATGCGCATTCGGGAAGTTTCATGGCATGGAGTATCATGGTATATCGGTGTTGATATAAGCATCGTGGAAGCTTGGTTCACTGGGGGCTTGGAAGACGTTAGAGCCAACGCCCTCGCGGTGTTGGGGATGGTTGACTTGTTGCAGCATGACGGTGGATAGTATGGCTTTTGAATGCGTTGGTGCGAAGTCAGCTTGCAGGATTATGCCTTTGAAGCTGCCAGTACTGCGCGTCCTTGCGGTTGAGCAAATCGATGGCTGTACGGAAGAACGATGATCAGTGCGGGCAGCAACCTAGATACTGGTTCCGCACACCAAGAAAGGAGTGGGCTGGTTGAACATAGATTACCACGAGCTATCACGAGGGAGCGTTGCCTTCCCGGCCAGGAAGACATGCTCACTACACGACGAACGTGTGCGTTGCAGATCTCTATTGATACAAGAAAGCTCTGACATAACCACCAACGTCCAGTCTATACATCACTTCTATACATCCTTGATATTCACACCCGTATCCATGCTGTACGATTCATAACGCCAGGTACCGGCACTACCCGATGCAATACTGATACGATGCATGCTACTATGTCTCCTTAAATGCCGTAGCTTGAGGCCATCGCTCTCTCGCGGCCTGTAGATACTTTTGCCTCACGGACCCCTCGCTGCTCCACTCTCTCAATAGCGTCAAGCCTTCTATTGCGTCCTGTAGCTCCAGGATCGGAAGTTTCAGGATATCGAATAAATCTTTTTCGTTCTGGCTTTGCGTGCCGTGTCCGTCGAGGATATGCCGGACTCGAAGGCCGGCGTGGATGTGCCTTGCACTGTCGTGGTGTTCTGACATGAATTTATCGTTGAACTCGGTAATGGACGATGAAGTTGGGAGGAGAGTGAATGTTGACTCGACGATTTGTTTTGCTTTGGGAGGTAGAGGTTCGGAAAGAGAGTCAACTTCGCAAAAGTTAGCGGGCTGCTATGGAGAACGTGGCAGGCCAGGTAACTCACGGGCAAGGCGAAACCGAACACACTGCTCGTGTAGCGTGGGATTGTTGGCGTCTATGCTGTGTGCAGCTAGGAGGCACTTCAGAGCGCGGAGATACTTTTCTGCTCGAACAAGTTAGCAGCCGTGACTCTGCTGGCGCCGAGACATTGCTGGACATACTCCGTCGGATGAAAACTTCGAAGCCCGCGAGTTGCGCCTCGATGACCTTCGGACTAAAATCAAGCAAAGGCGACAGATATTTCGTAGCGTCTTCTAAGGGCTCTTTCGTCTGCAACAGCTTGACACCTTGCGAATCCGGATCCGCCTTTTTCGGCTCGCCGTCAGCTCCCGTCCCAGGCTTTTTAGTTGCTTTCTTATCCACCTCTTTCTTGTCGGCCTCGGTCTTTTCCTGCTCTTTCCTCGCCTTTTTCTGCGCCTTCTTCTTCTCCTCGGGACTTAAGCCGTCCATGCCAGCCACGCCCCCATTAGTGATAATCTCGTTCGCGAGCTGTGGTTGGTCATGCAAACGCAGGTATATCTTGATCGCCGACAGTGCTGCTCTCGTGTAATATGGGTGCTCCCGAAGATGATCCTCCCATCTTATCATATCTACATACGCGCGAATCTGCCCTTTCCGAAGGGAGAAGCTGTGGAAATCGAATTGATCTTCTTGCCACACATCGAAGATATCGTAAATTGCGGAGAGTCGTTTCAATGCCAGCCCGAGCCTCCCTCGACGTACGTTCGCCTCGCCATCCTCTTCTAGATACCACATACACTGCATATCCTGCAGGTCACCCAGCGGTCCACCAACTGTTTCGTTTCGTGTGAATTTACTCATCGTCGCTAGCGCGGCCTCGTTTTCATTGTTGCGTAACTGATATTTTGCACACTTAGTATTTATGTAGCGATCTCTGAGGTCCAATTCCCTTGCGTAATTCATGATCTTGGCAGCTTCTTCCGTGTTTCCATAATGCTTTATTATTCTTGCTTTTGTCATATGATAATCGACTGATTTGGGTGTGATTTGGATTGCGCGTTCGATATTTTCCATTGCCTTGTCGAGGTTACGGCTTGAGTGATAATTGTAATGCTGCGCTAGGAAGTAGTGCACCGATTGTTCGAAACGGTCCGAACTGTTACCATTTACTTGAGGACCAGTGATACTACTCGAGTCTTTATCTGTGACGTAGCTCTCGGCCAGCTCTTGAATAGTTTGCCTCTTGGACGGATCCTGATAAAGTGCTTTGATGTTGGCGAAAAGGGACGGTACGCCTCTGTTTAGCATCCGCCGTAGATAGTGATCAGCAGCCGTCCGGAATTCGTCCCCATTGAGAAAGTCCAGAGGTATCCGCCTTGCGGCGTCCAGTCGTTCCTGCTGCTCTGTAAACGACGCGTATAACTCTTTCAGAGCTTGCTGATCCGATCTATCTATTCCCAGTGACTTGACCAAACCCTCGAAATATGCACGGTACTCATTGTTTCTGTCTAGCAAAGCCCTGTATGCCTTCTCTGCCTCGCTCTTGCGGTCCAGCTGCAGCAGATACTGTGCCCTCATTTCCATAACTGCCGTCCGATCAAGATTGTTCCTAGCAATGCTTTCCAGATGCTCCAATGCTCGTTTTATTTCGCCCATCTCTGCTATTATGGTATTTCTGTATAGCGCTGCCTCTGATTGCTCAATGTCCGTCTTAGGAGGAGGACTCTTCAGCGTATCCTCGTAGGCCTTCAGTATATTCTCCGCAGATTGAAGTTCCCCAGCCAGATGGTACGCAATGGCCAACGCTGTCCAATTCTGTCTGAACGCCGGCCTCGCTTGCAGCATCGCTCTTCGACTCTGTATGTACCCCTGGTAGTCTCGCATCTGGACCTGAAGGAGCGCGAGGTCCCGTTGTATCTGCGCCGACTCCGGTTCCAACTTGAGCGCAAATTTGTATGCCTTTATGGCCTCTTCGAAGTTCTTTGCGGAGCGGTACAACAGGCCGTATACGTGCCAACAGACGTGAGACTTCATGTCGTTCTTCAATGCTAGCTTGGCAAGTGCGAACGCTTCCTCCGTCTGGCCTTGACTGTTTAATATGAGCGCCTTCATCGCCTGAGTGTCCCCATGGTTAGGATTCTTTCGCAAGATCTGTTCCGCGGCTTTGAGGCCTGAAGTTTGTCAGCGGCCTAATCCTCAGCATACACCATTCCAGGCTTACCCTTCTTGTACTGCTTGGATTCGTAGAACTTGACTACTTGGCGAAAGAGTGACGACTCTTTCGAACTGAGAGGTTGCGGCATCTTTGGAGGCTATTGTGTGTATGATACTGGATACTGAAACGGGAGCTGCAGGTAAGTGTTGACTGAATAATGGATTAATATCCCCATCAGGTTTCAAGGTCCATTGCTTGCAACTTCGAAGGCGGTGTCAACATTGATTAAGTAGTGGTATTATACAATCGACGGTGGACGTGATACACAGCCATTGAAAGGATGTCTCGTAAACTTCTGTATGCTCGTCTACGAACATTTGGATACATCCTTGCGGCGCCGGGACCCCTGGCAGGGCGGCCCGCTGAAACGTCGTCGGTCCGCAAGCACTTTTCACGGAAGTTACTCGCATGATGCGTTCCACATGTTCTGTTTACGACGACTTTATAGTCGCAGTCTATACTCGAGTTTAGGATATCTTTGAAACAGGCCGGCATACAACAAAGATGAGGCACATGAATTTATCTGCTCATGTACCGATAGGTCCCAACCTCATGGAAGACTTCAAGCTGTATGGTGGCTTGGATAGAGCATTCATCTCCTCTGGACTCTTATACTGGCCTCCGAACTATCAATCAGCGTGCCTATGCTGCGAGTGCTGGCAACCAACTCAACCTCTCTCAAGACCTTATGCCCGGCTCTCGTCGCGCAATTGGCCTTTGCCTCCTCTTTGTCGCTGTCCTCATCTTCAGAGCTGGAACCATCTGACAGGTATTCGTCTGAAGCGTGGATGGGTGCAGGGTCCCATTCTCCCGTCTCCCACACGAGCCTTAGCCTCATCGGTGCTATGCCGAAAAGCCTGCCCGCAATGCCAAGAACGCTGTATACATTGAAACTTTTCGGGATTTCCCCACTGATATATTCCGGCAGGTGCTCACTAGCAGCGTTTTGAACGGGTGCTGCCAAGTGGAAGTTGCACTTGATGAGACGCGCAGCAAGCGAGTTTGGGTTGATGGTGGAATCTTCAGCACGCCGAACGATAGGCTCACCATACTCTTGGCAGAGCTCAGCGTACCGTGTATGCCGAGCAATGATCTCGGAAGCCTTGCTGGCTGGATTCGTTGAAAGCTCAGCCGCAATTTGTGAGAGATAGTATGCTTCTGCGTCAAGTCTTTCTTTAGGGGTAATCTGCAACTAGTCAGCTATCCTGCAGTTGAAACAAAACAATGCAGATCGCAGTCATACAGGGCTGAAATTGAGGACTTTGAGACGCCCGATCCGGGCCAGAGTGAGCATGTAACCAGTATCAGAGGCCAGTGAACGACCGTCAGCTGAGCGAAGATTCTGGTATAAAGGGTTGTGCGAGACTCTCAGTGCAACCAGGCCGGGAAAGACATCCTGCAGTTGGTCGATGAATGCCCAGCTGTCTATGGCGTTAAATGATAAGTCTACGTCGGACAGCGATTGAGTGAAAACGTGAAATGACCCTCCGCGGGGCTCAGATGCAACAAGCCCGATGGAATTGTCCTTCAGAGACAACCTCTGCAAATTCGGTAACCGCGCGAGCACAGCTACGTCCTCAAGAGAAGTAAAGCCATTGCATTCCAAAGTCACAGACGTGACTGTGAGTGGTAACGGCTCCAGCAAGCCACGGTTCATGGAAAGCCGGCCGAAATCGTTGTTTGACGCGGAAAACTTAGCCAACGTGGGAAACAAGGCATTTGTTAAACTGCTAATCTAACAAAGTGACGACGTCAGACAAGTTTTACTCTGAAAGTCGGTAGAGAGCTCACCTCAGACCATTGTAGCAAAGTATCATCTATACTCAAGTCTGTTACGGACTGGAAGGAAGTGGTGGAAGAAGAAGGACGGTCAAAATCCAGGACCCGGAATCTGTTGCCGCTAGTCACAGTAAGTCATGTAAGTCTTACATTGTCTTGATGACTGCAGTAACGTAAAGCTACGGAAGATAACGGGTGGACTCACCTCAGTCTCAGGATCCTGAGCTTTTTCAGCTGTTGACACAGATCCGCAACCTCAGACCACCTCTCGAAGAGGTTCCGACTCAGGTCCAATTCCGTTAGCTTAGGGCACACGCCCTCTAACCTATCGCTGGTTCCAGTCGAAGTTGGTCCAGACGGATGATTCCCTATCTTAGCGTTGGTGTTCTCCAAGCTTTGTGGGTTCCATATACAGAATCCATCGAGTAGGACTATTCGGAGCTCGTGCAAGTTCGCAAGCTGACGCCGTATCTTATCAAACCCGACCTCTTCAACCTCCTTCCCACTAATCTTGATTGGTGTGTCGTGCCGAGCGTCCACGTCTCTGTACGCTCCATTGTGAGAAACTAGGTCAGATGCGTATTTCTTGTGCATGGCCTCAATAAAAGTGCAACGTGGATCGGAAGGGCGAGTAGGTCGTATGAAAGAACCAGCCGTTGGATGCTTGCGAATGCCTGGCTAATGGGTTCACATTAGTCCTTAAGGAATATGATATATAGTAAGTGTATCTTTTCGAGGCAATCCATACATTCAAAATACTTCACTCCATTATACTCGCCCGAGTGCTTTCCCCTGGTAGGGTCATCCCATTCCACACCAAGCCACTGCCCTTTCGTGCCTTGCACTTCACCGATGTAGCGAACGGTGCAGAGGTTGCTCTCGTACGACAGCCTTCTGCCGCAGTAGAAGTCGCTGTTCATCGCTTGGAGTTGACATTGCTGCTTGACAACATGGCTGTCGACGAAACTAGCGATACGACACGGGCATAACAGTCCACAGCGGCAAGCGCGTCTAAATGGGGCAGCAGCCGCTGAGGCTCTGCGGAGACATGCAACGGCGGAAATGATGAACCACAGTGCACCTTCCTTCTCCTTGAAGCGGCTTCCTCAGACCACACTCTTCTCCGCTTCCACCCGTACTTTGTGCTATCTGTAACACATACGAAAAGCGCCTTACATCAGGATCGCGAACTGCATAGTACATTGCGCCTCCGACAGAAATGGACTATCAGGTAAGTACACCTCCACCTCCTACTATGTTGCTGTCATTAATCTCTCACCCAGAACCGGGCAGGTTCCAAATTCGGCGGCGGCGGTGTAGCCTCCCAATCCGCCACCAACGCCGACCGCCGTGAACGTCTCCGCAAGCTCGCTCTCGAAACCATCGACCTCGATAAAGACCCCTACTTCTTCAAAAACCATGTCGGCAGCTTCGAATGCCGGCTGTGTCTCACAGTCCACCAAAACGATGGCTCCTACCTGGCACACACCCAGGGGCGAAAACATCAGACGAACCTCGCTCGGAGAGCGGCGCGGGAGCAGAAGGAGGGAAGGGATAGGGATGGCTTAGTGGGTGTGGGACAGCAGATACAAGTCAGGAGGAATGTGGTCAAGATCGGGAGACCGGGGTACAAGATCACGAAGATAAGAGATCCGTTGACGAGACAGCATGGGCTGCTGTTCCAGCTGCAGTACCCTGAGATTACGCCCGGTGTGCAGCCAAGGGTGCGGTTCATGAGCGCGTTTGAGCAAAAGGTGGATGACCCACCGGATAAATCGTACCAGTATTTGCTCGTAGCCGCGGAGCCGTACGAGACCTGTGGATTTAAGCTGCAGGCGAGGGAAGTCGATAGGAGGGAGGGAAGGTTTTGGACATGGTTTGATGAGGACAGCAAGGAGTTCTGGGTTCAGGTGCTGTTTAAGACGGAGAGAGAAGAGAGATATAGTGGTGTACCGGGTCTGGCGCCAACTGGTCCGAGACGATAGAAGCATGAGGAACGGCGTGACGAAGAGGTTTAGCCAAGTTTGAACGTATCTTGTTATTACCTCGAGATTATGAACTTGAGGTACCGTTACGACAACTTGTTACCACACCAGTATGGACTACTGGCACTCGAAGATACCACGCAAGCCCTTTCGGTATCTATGTCGGGGCCATTTTCTATCGTTCCCTAACCGAGATGACCTGCAACTATCCGTCATCCATAATCTTAGGCGCTGAGCGCGTAAAAGAGTGGGTACAATCAAAGCGGGACAAAGTATGCATCAGTCCGGGATGGAATGTCGAACTCGCATTCTCTCCTCTTTGACCTGCTTCTTAGCGCGTAGCTGAACACGATAACGCTACGTGTGCAGTCAAAGTAGACAGTGTATGCGATAATGATGCACGCCGCTCTGGTTTCTGGGCTCCGGAACTCTTGTCTGGTTCTCAGTCTTTCGCTGGATGAAAGCACGATGAGAGTGCTTGTTTTACTGCCATCGAATGTGGAAATGGTCTATATAAATGACGATGAATAGAAGCGTCTTGTCGGGAAGTTTAAATAACGCCTCATCTATTACTGCTCCCTTACACAAAAGACGCTGTATCCAAATACAAGCTGTGAATAGCATGGCCGTCCCGTCCGGGTTGTTCGGTTCTGTGCTGCCCCTCATCTCAATAATCCCCCTTGTCAACGGGGACAATCAATCTGTAGATGCTCTAGTCGTCCAGCGAGGCTGTATGACGAAGAACCCAGGAGACCGAGACGAAGCCTGAGCAAGCGAGTCGAAGCCAGAGCTCGACACCGTACAATACGTGCTAGGCCATACCATTTAGCTATCCCTACTTTTCCCGTGTCCAGTGCATAACATCTGGTTCTTTGCAGATATCATCGGTACACGTCGTGTAGCTTGGCCTCAGCCACATGTTATGATTGGCAAAGTGTAACCCACCACCAGAATCGACAAAGTCATGCGTAAAGCCTCCATAGCCTTGCATCTTTATGTGTGAGTCTTCTTGCTCGTACGATTGCAGGTACGTTGGGTGTCCCACGCTCCTATTGCCCTCCCCTCCTCCGTCGGCCAACTATCCGAAGCCGCCTTTCGTGGATTGTCCGCCACCGGCTTCACCAACATGCGGACCGTATTGCCCTAGCAGACTGCCCTCAGTTTTGTACGTTTAGATCAATCCATTACAGTCATACCCCAGATGGGAGTTGTTTCGCATATGGTTCATTCATACCCCAGATGGGAGTTGTTTCGCATATGGTTCATTTTTGACGTTGCGACCGCCTAGTTTGTGTTGTGGGTGTTGTTGTCTCTACGTCTCCGTTTACCTCCTTTGTCTGTGCCCGCTTAGAGGTCGTGGACATTGTTGATTGTCTCCTCTTCACTTTAGGAGCTTCATCGGCTGGCTCAGGTGACTCTTTCTTGGCAGCATTCTTGGCACCTCTTTTAGACTTCGAGTTTGCTGATGTCTTCCCATTTCCTGTATCCGCCGTTTTCTTGGCAGTCGTCTTTCTCCGCTCAGGTTTGGGTTCCTCCGCTGATTCTTCCTCATCATTTGCCTCGTACTTTATCGCCTTCTTCGCCCTTGAACTCCGCTTTGGAGTCTCAGCTTCACCATCGCCCGTCTGAGTCCCTGCTGGTCGCTTTTTGCCTCGTGTCGGCTTCGCATCCTCGCCATTCTCTTCAGCATTATTGAGGTCCTCATCTGCTTCTCCGGAGATGTCTCCAGCAACAGGACCGGTCTTCTTCTGTACGCTTGGGACTACTGCGCTAGTTCGACCACCCACTTTGAGGTGGACAATCTTCTCTCCATTCGGCAGAACGTTCTGATCTTTCTTGCCCTTTCCCCACCGATGCATCATCAGCCACTCTTCAGGGTATTTACTCGAATCTGCCAGAGTATCTACCGCTATTTTGCAGATGTGAAGCAGTGATGTATGTAGTTGCTTCAATTGAGCGTCGCTCAGGGTGTTGCTGTACTGTTCTGGATGTATCTTTGCATGATATAATACCTCATCTCTAAGAGTAGCACAGTATTAAGTGCTAATCAGCTTACGTGACAAGAGGACGTGCACTTACCCTACCCAGTTTCCCACACCGCTGATGTTGGCTTGATCCAGGAGCAGCGCTTTGATAGGGACTCTCTTGCTCTTTACTTTATTGGTAAACCACTCTTCAGTCAGGATATCCTCATCTACAACAGGATCTGGCCCATTCTCCTTTAGAGGCGTAGTCTTTCTCAGATCATCCCCGTCCGCGTCAACCAGTCGTATTCGCGCCAATCGACGTGCGTCCACAAAAGCCGCCTCGACTTTCGGTTCGTCTGCTGTTTCCAACACAAATTTCCAGAAGCGAGGCGGCCAATCGTTCTCTTTGGCCTTGGTCGGTTTGTAATAAGATGTATCGTCATTCGAAAATCGCATCCACCCAGTCATCCCAAGGTGCATTACAGGGTGGGGTGGCTTGTCCATCACCAGCCAGAAATACTTCCCTTGCTGACGCGCATCAAGCACCTTCCTGCCTGTCATTGCCTTCTGAAAGGCTGCTGCCGTTGTCCCTGCCTTGCCATAAACGATATCATCTTCCTGTACCCGCACTGCCGCAATTGTTCTTCCGACCAGGTGTTTCTTCAGATAATGGACTACACGCGCGACCTCGCCGATCTGGTACTTTTGTAAGAGAGTGTGCATCCAATTGATAATCATGTTACCAACCTCAGGCATATTGGTTGGGCGGAGCGCGTGTTTGCGCGTCTTCGAATCGAAATTGCTCTCTGCACCTTATTCAGTTTACCAAACGCATCAATTGGTTTGCTGAGGCTCCGATTTTCGTCTCTTCCGTGTCTGCTGCGGTATGTTTGCTATTGTTAGGTGGAAGCGTAGTTCTGCAACTGCAAGTGGTGCCGATGACAGCTCGAACCAACGTGCGGAGATCCAAAGCGGGATGACGTGGCAGAACAACGAACAAAGTTGGCACCACCACCAACACGCGCCAGCACGAGATCTTACAGTGCAGCAAGGTTTGCGGAGCTTGTCCGCTGCAGCCTGCTGAATTGAATGAGTGACAAACTGATATCAACGCCAGGGCATCCGTTTCCTGCGCTGGCACGGCAATCCCTCCCATCAGGCACCGCTGCCTTTATTCTAACTTAGGCATAGCATCTAAATTTAACGTCACAAGGGCAGCCATCTTCTCCGCCTATTTCCGCTTCTTGTCCGGTATTCTTGGAGTGCTTCCCGATATTTCTATCAGTATGATTGCTCAACACCCATCGTAGCCAGAAATGTCCGTTGAGCATGCCGACCCCTTTGCAGATCCTGTTCTGCGCACGCTTGCAACTGCAGTAGAGCCACACGGGGAAGTCGTTGCCGAGTCCACCCTATCAGTGGGGCGTGATGCGTCTCTCACCTTAGGCACCGATTCTTTAATCATCCTAGGTGAGCGAACCCCCAAGCTTGGAGTTGAAGAAACCTCTACGCTGGTTCATGCATGGCTGGGCCGACTCACCAATCACCTGTCCGCCAAGCTTTGGTGGACGTACCATCATCGGGAACAGGGCTAACTACCGTTAACTAGATGAGACGTTCGTGAAGAAGCGGGAACCGGCGAATTGCTGTGGTTTGATACCAACTAGTATGTTCAATGTCTAGTCGCTTTCACAAATCTACACCTACTGATCGGCATCGTCCTACCAGAAACCGCAACCACCCGAGCTATACCGTTTTTCAATGTCCTCTGGGCCGAACTATGCAATTCTAATGTCATCGTGCACTACGCTCGACCCGCTTCGAAACAAGTTGTCCGGGCCGATACCCTTACATACAACGTGGATGATGCCCATGGCCGGAAGGCTCAGGTATGGGTAGACCGCCTCCTCGACCGTGCGTACGGAGAGTCGCAAAGGCAGAAACGCATCAAAGTGCTCGTAAACCCTTTCGGTGGACAGGGTAAAGCGCAAAAGTGGTACAACAGAGATATCAATCCGATTTTTGCAGCAGCGCGATGCATAATAAATGTGGAAAAGACGCAATACCCGAACCATGCAGCGGAAATTGCCGAAAAGCTTGAAATCAACGACTGCGATGTGATAGCTTCATGCTCAGGAGATGGCGTGCCACATGAGGTATTCAACGGCTTAGGCAAGCGAGCGGATGCTGCGAGCGCCCTTAGAAAGATCGCGGTGGTTCAGCTTCCGTGCGGATCTGGTAATGCAATGAGCTGGAATTTGAATGGAACGGATAGTCCAAGTATGGCTGCGTTGTGCATTGTCAAAGGCATAAGGACACCTCTGGATTTGATTTCCATCACTCAAGGTAACCGACGGACACTGTCATTCCTCTCACAAGCTGTTGGCATCGTCGCGGAAAGTGATCTCGGTACCGAGCATATCCGGTGGATGGGCGATGCGCGGTTCACGTATGGATTCCTCGTTCGACTGATGGGAAAGACGGTCTATCCCTGCGATTTGGCTGTGAAGGTTAAAGTGGCAGATAAAGACGAGATCAAGAGGCAATATCATGATCACGCCCGGAAAGCTGCTTCATCTGCAGACTTCGAGTCGTTACACGCCTACCGGTCCGGTGGACTTCCTCCGCTGCAGTACGGGACAGTAAATGACGCGCTCCCTTCAGGTTGGCACCTAGTGCCCTACGACAAACTCGGAAATTTCTATGCTGGCAACATGGCTTTCATGACGGAGAACGCCAATTTCTTCCCGGCAGCTCTCCCGAGCGACGGGTGCCTCGATCTAGTGACCATCGACGGCGACATTAGGCGCATAACCGCACTGCAACTTCTCCAGGCGATCGATACTGGAAAGTTCTTCGGCAATGATGTTGTCAACTATCGGAAGATTACTGGGTATCGGATAGTTCCGAAACAGAAAAAGGGTTATATCAGTATCGACGGCGAAAAGTTCCCCTGGGAGCCCTTCCAGGCCGAGATTCACAAGGGCTTGGGAACTGTGCTGAGCAAGTCCGGAAGGATGTATGAGGCGGATGGTCCGCGATGATGCTGATTGGACTTATGGAGCCGTGTTTTCGGAGAGCAAGAGCAGTGCATAGACGCTCGATCTCTGGGTAGGTGGCTACTGGCGTAAGAGTTATTTTGAAACGATACCCGACAGAGAGCAACGTTTGGCTACCTCAGTTATTTGCAATTGCAGCATATAGGCTTCAGGCGGGTATATTGCCCAAGCTACTAGATAGAAGTTTACACCTTGACATAAACGCCTTTCAGCATACCTTGTGTGAGCGTTGAAATGACTATTACTCAACCGTGTCTTTACCATAATCTGTACCACGGAGAGACTTCTACCTAACGCTAAGTTCGTAAATCCCATGCACAAATGGTTCACTTTGAGGCGGCTTCCTGATGGGTCGAGGTTTCGACGCAAGTCGATAATGTTCCGTTCGGCTTTGGCTTCAAGAAACATTTCTGACTCACACTTTGAGCGCCGCCAGCGGAATCTTACCGCCCCAAAACGTTTGCGTCGATGCTCAACAACGAAAGCAGAATAAAATTTCAGTCCAAAAAGTGCAAAAATATGTAGCTGAGCCTGGTTTCGATCCAGGGACCTTCGGGTTATGAGCCCGGCGCGCTTCCTCTGCGCCACTCAGCTGCGGATGAACAAGTAATAATTCAATGTTAATCATATACCTACAAATGCACAAAATAATGTCGTGTCTCAGCATGTCAACTTTTAAATGTCTATATCCTCATTTGTGATAAACTTATGTGCTCATTCTTCCACTAGCGGCCTTCACATCAAGACAGCCTGCTCTTAGTTGTGCCTCTATGACGTAGGTGGTCCCTGTTGTCGCTTACATTGTCTTCTCAAGCCCGGTCAAATCCTTACTTCTATAAAGAATTGCCACCCGGTCAAACTGTTTCTTCGCGAATCTATATCGTATGCCTACCTAAGACTAAGTTGGGCCCTTGTCCATAGCCTTCAATACTAAGATCTCCAAGCAGCAAGACTTTTAGTCTTTTGCGGGCCTTCTGGAACGATTGCACTATCTGTGGATTAAGGCATCCTTTATCTGCAGTTATCACCTACCGGGCAAAGCACTCCATGCCTGCCATCTTCACTAATTATCGTGTCACTTAGAGGCGATATAGCGGGTGTTGTACAAAAAAATAGACTTCTCAGCTTTGTGAACTATCAAGTTGTATACGGGAGCTACTCCGCTTTGCTATATGCTTTGAGAATATGGTTGAAGTCCGAAATATGAGACATGATGCAATGAAAGGGGCATCAACCTTAGCATAATACTGGGAATGCCTTTGAATTGGGTATCTGCGAACGGAGACCGAGCCACAGAAATTTCAGGAAGTTCATATACCCTACGTTCTGCAAACCATCCCATGCGCTTCAAACGATTGGGGCTCTGTAACACTGTAGTGTGGGGGCGGAGGAATTTGGCTTGGTACCAACAATTAGGAAAACATCAACTGGGAACGGCAGCAGGTATTGAAAGCTTATCCTTTCTCCCCGCCAACATCCTCCCATTCCTTCTCGCTCTCCTTATCCCCAACCCTTCCCAAAACATCACCCAACCCCTCCAAAAACGCCTCCGCCTTCCTCTCGCTCCTCTTCCCCTCAACCGCCCTCCTCCTCTCCTCCTCATCCGCACTGAACTGGAAGAACCCAACGCCTTTACTCCGCCCCTCCTGCCTAGAATCAAACTGCGCGGCGGG